>JAECUM010051943.1:0-35230 GCA_016617855.1 Megalonaias nervosa | reverse complement strand
AAAAGAAAACGTAAACACAATATCTATTGATTGTAATTTACGTACTGTTGCATTATTGAAGCCAAAGTCATATTCCCCATATATCCCCAAAAAGCTGAATACTTTATACTTTGAAATGTTTACATTTTGACCAATACAGCATTTCAGTTTGGCTCTTTTGCGTTTAACTCGACCACGCGGAAGAGAATCGTTCGTTAAAATGAAAATGCTTAAAACTTAAGTTTTCTGCACTTTATTTATTTTTTACAAAATATGTACGTTTCGTGTTTGCCGTAGTGATTTGCTTGCGTCGCTTTGAAAAAAGGGATCCGCAGATTTCTATAGCACCTAGCCAGCGTCTCAGACTTGCTGTATCGTGTTTTGTGATGTGTTTCCAGATTACATTTTCTATTGACAAAAACTACCTCAAAGAGTCGCTTCATTGGAAAGATTATTAGTTCCTGTAATATACACATGCTCACACTAAAGTAGTTTTTTAATCAAGAGAATTATTCTTTGTTACGTAAAGTTAGGAAATAGATAGCACTGTTCTATTAATAAGATCTGTGATACAGTCAACAAGGATTGCGATGAGCCAACTCGAAAAGTTTAACATGAATTTGATCCACCCCTACCATGGGCGCTCGCTCATAGGGGTAAGGTGGGAATGGTGGAGTATGTGCCACCCTCCCGGATTTCACCACTAAGCATCTTTTTACCTGTACATCCATACAATATAGTAGCTGACGACTACATAACATGTTATCCCCCAAAAATAATGTTGCGGGCGCCCCTAACCCCTACCCCAAGCAACCATCTTTTAAATAAACATGTCATTTTTAATATAGTTAATCGTAGTTTACATACTTCAATTTACAAAATGTATATAGTTACTATTTTATGACAAGCTTTGAATTTGATACTTTGATCAGTTAATCTAGCGTGTCAAAACACATCCTTGTCAATATCAATATATAGTAATGACTCCTTCTAAAAAATTAACTGATCCTATTTTATTGCTGAATACACACAAAAATACTCTCATATGGATGTAACTATGCATTTTACTACAAAGAAATCCTTGTAGAAAAGTCTCGAACTGGATGACACACAGCATGACTTTACATAAATTCGTCCCATACAAGATAAAGAGAAAATGATTACTCCCTCACAAATTCACTAGCCTAAAGGTCACACTCATGCGCAAGTGATCGATCAAGCAAACGTATTTGTAAACATTCAACTTGTGGAAGGTAGATCTAGAACATTGACAGTTGACTTTCTATGTTCACCGTGTAAGGTATAAAAAGCAAACAGTAAAAACGATTCATACACCAGTTAAAAGGAAGCGGACCACTAGCACTTAATTATGGGGCTACTTACAGAGGGATCACCACTTTCCTGGGAGGAGACTAAAGCCTATGCTGATCATGTGCGACAGCACGGAGTAATTCAGTTTCTAAACCAGTATAACAAATTGAAGGAGAGAACGAAGGATTGTCTTTATTGGGGGGATGAGGTAGGTATCTTACAAAGTAGCAGCGAGTCAGTGAGTTATATTAGTAGATTGATTCAGATGTTATCTAGCCTATTTCAAGTAATCGAGCTTTTAACATCACTCTTCAAATCCGTGACGTATGAGCCAATTTATAGTTCGTTCAGCACAGCATCGCGAATGATATCGGAGTCAGTTTCTCATCGAATTTTCACGTCAGCGTCTCGAAATTTAGCTAAACTTATCGAATTCCTTTCGTGCACGAATGACTTAAACATAATTCATATTGACATACAGCGCAACACCGTTCGTTTGATACATGCTGAAAATGACTGATCTATGTGCATGTAATCTTCCATGTTCATCATGAGGTCTGTGAGAGTCCATTTTTGCTACATTATATCCAAATAGGAAGGCTGAAAGACTCTTTAATAAACAAATTGACTCTTCATGGCAGCATCCAGAAATTTGATATAGTCAGACAACCCCTTTTTAGCACATATTTAATGATGTGTTATGCTTTTAGTCCTATATTGTACGACGTTATCACATGTTATTTATGTTTTAGTGCTATGTCTTACCACCCAAATAATGGCCTTGTATAGCGTGTTCCGATGTTGGTTGACATCGGAACGAGTAGTCAAAGTTTCAGGAATATCTCACACACTTGGCAGCCCATATCGACATTCTTCTACAAACTGATATGTAATTAATATACTTACTGTGCTGTATTTATCCTGGTGGAATCAAAATCTGACATTTGCAAATGGACGCATTTTCATGTTCCGTTGACATACATTTGAATTTGTTGAAATGCGATGGTAGTCGAGGTATGCCAAAGTATGTACAAGTAGGTTCATGTTGGGGATATGTTTCTTGAACGAAACAAAACGTTGCTTAGTTCCAATAGGCATGATATCTTTGTATTCATTTTGTTAAAGAATAATATTTAAACTTAACCCCATTTCATCGTTCCCAGCTTTCATCGCTTTCCAGACAACTGAAATGTAGGCCAACGAAACTTGAAAACAGGTCCATTTCTTTTGTGAGAATTTGAATTTATTAGAGAAAAGACATCAGAGTAAGTAAAGTCTGACTAAAACATTATGACTTTACTTTGTAGAAAAGCATCATTACTGGTTGCCAGTTGTGTGAGATATTCTTAAAAATTTGACTTCCATTACGATGTTAGTCAAATCAAAACATTCTACACAGCGCAGTTAGCTAGGCAGTAGACACAGACGCCCAAAACATATATAACAGTGTCGAGGTCTTACGTGTAGGACTAGTTATGCTTTTATGTATTTCAACGGTGTTGAAATACTTCATGTGCAAAACGAATGAGTCACTTTTAGCTACATTTAATGATGCTGACCTGAAAATTCACTGAGCTCCAGATGTGGATATCATTTGCAATGCTGTGCAGAAAGAACTTTGCATAAAATCGAGGAATTGTTTATGGACAGATCTGTCTGCAACATTGGTGTACATTTTAGACAACAGAAATTCTAGCATCTCGCTTTTGCACACTGTCCCATTTGTTTGAACCCTGTACCTATTTTAAAAGCAGATAGCATAAAGGATATAAAATGCACAAAACTTGTTAAATGCATTCATCAATTTATAATTTCTTGCCTGATTGTCACCAAGAAATGGTAGCAGCACTGGCCTTAGCAAATGCGGTGCCCTGTTTGGATCATTTTGGCAGAGCCCCCTGGATTTACATTCGGGGCCCCCTGTGAGCACATCATTTGGAAATAAATTTTTAAACAAGTTTTATATGATACTGAAGTTAAAATTTTCTTCCTTTGCTTTATAATTGCTTTCTTTCTGTAGATATATTTTTAAAAGTTAATAACACATGGGACCACTGTGAACACAGGGCCCAATTGGGCCAAATCAGTCCAGTCGGCCCTGAATGATACGGTGTGAGAATACCTTACTGTTGGTTGAATGGTCCATTTGGCAATATGTGGAGAATATTCCAAATTAGATCCTTTGTTTTCATGACTTGCAAATAATCATGGAATAACACAACCCTACGTCCTGTGGCCATTTTGAATTTTGTGGCTACACACAGCTGTTACCAAATACTGGTAAGTATCTTTACTGTACAAGGGTGTGTTCTGGACTGATCTGTATACAGCAGAATTGCACATTTTAATGAACAGGTGACATCAGAGCCACAATTAGTCCATCTGTATCAACACAGAATTGGGAGGCTGATTTATTGGACTATATTTAGGGTGGCCATTATCTGGGTTTTATACCTGACAGCCAAGTATTCAGCAGGTCAGTCCCTGCATAACATGATCATTTTTGTGTGTGCACAAAGGAGGGTCTGGTATTCTTGATTACCGATAGTGGCCATAATTTTAGTAGTTTCATGATTGACCCACTTATCATAACAGTGCTTCCACAGTGGATGGCCAATGAATGTTGGAACTATTGAGGGAATGGTTGGTTTATTGGGGGGTGGGGTGTAATGGCTATTTTTCACACCCAAATGGAAATTTCATGCCAGCAATGTTTGCCTTTCCAAAGGACATGCCAAAGCAGCCAATCAGGCAATCAGAACAGCCTCAGCAATTTTTGAACATCTATGATAATGGATGTTTCTTGGCAGGATAATTTACTGACTTGTATATTTTGTGTGAAGAAAATTTGTATGCAGAAAGAGAAATCACCACAATCTATTCAAACCACTTCATCTTTTGGTACAGTTGGATTGACTGAAAAGTTGTTAATGAAAAATAGATGCATTAAATTCTCAGTGGTCAGTCTTTTTAATTGGCTATGGTGGCTCAAATGGCAGCTATTGATATACATTAAAGGTATGATCCATTTGATTGACTTGGGAAGTATCTAACCAGTTACACTTATATTAGGACTCTCATACTCTATCAACTGACCTACTGCAGCTTTTGGGTTAATGGATGGAAGAAATTTTGAAAAGTTATAAAAAAACAACATTTTTGTATTTTTTGTACGTCAAAATGAAATTTTAAATTATTTCAATCCTTTGGTCAGTCCAAGAATTTGTTCTGATAAATCTACACAATAATATCACTTGCCTATTTTATGTCATTGTAATACATGTACTGTGACCCATCGTTGAATGTGAATGATGTGTCATAATAAGAACAGTGTCAAATGAAACTCGTTAATTTTTTATATAATTACATGTAACACCCAACAGAACCTGAAAACTACATGTTTTGAAACAATCTGCATATTACACTTTCATTATAACAGTAAGAAGGGTATATTCTTTTGTTCATGTTTTAAGTGGATGAAAAATGGCCTTGATGAAATCTATGCTGGCACCAGTGTCTTATTAAGTAGTGCTATTGTTGAAGTAGTTGTTTAAAGCAATGGCTGTAAAATGTCATAAGAATTGTAATAAAACATCTACATGCCTTCTTTACACATCAAACAAAATGTGTCCTCAATTTCCGTTTAAAAACAATATAATTTTGGATTGGAATATTTTTGCACTGAAAGCATATTCCGCACAGGTACCTTGTGATTGTTCAGTTTTTATATTTACTTCAGCTTGTGATTAAAAAAAAATTGAAGATCATGTGACAAAGATGATTATGATCCTAAAGCAGCTTGACAAAAACAGATTGTTGGATTTGTGAGGTAGGGTTTACTTCTCTTTAATGACCACTGGATGTAACATACTGTAATAAATTTTAGTATAATTACCGTCAGCAGTTGAAGATGGCATGACTGGCTGAACTTTTGAAGTACTCTGGCAGTTATTTTTTTTCTTAGTAGTCCTTGAAACAGAGATCTGTACTTGTTAATCTTTTGTGCTGTTAATCTCATGGCATGACTCAAATCCTGAATATTCACATATTTTAAAGGCTGACCTGCATTTCTAGATAAATTACCCCCCCCCCCATGAAAGAAATATGTTACAGTGATATAAAAAATGAACTACTTTAATTGGATCCATAACCACCATACACGTTATAAGAGGGGCAGTCTTATATTGAGGGACAATATAATGAGGAAGCAATATTCTTTGATACATGCCTGGCTGTATCTATAATATGTTAATATATTGATGTATGGCTGGCTGAATGATGTTGATATATTGGTGTATGACTGGCTATATCTATGATATGTCGATATATTGATGTATGGCTGTCAGTATGATAATGTTGATATTTTGATATATGGCTATTTATATGATATGTTGATATATTGATGTATGGCTGGCTTTATGATATGTTGATATATTGATGTATATATATGTTGTCAGTATATATTGATGTCTGTACATATGTTTTTTCAGGTGGAGTACATGCTAGTGAAGTTTGACCACCAAAATAAGAAGGCAGTGTTGCTGCTACTTGGCAGTGAGGTTTTGCACGAACTACAGCAACAACAGAATGAACATCCACAGTAAGTTCTTTGAATCATCATTAGAGGTGCAGAATTAAAAACTAAAAGAACGCTTGGAAAAGTAGAATGTTTCATTTATAATTTCCAAAATCTCATATGAAACATTGTAATTTTCTTTTTTTATCTGTTTGACTTACTGCTATGAAATCTTTGAGGAAAAAAATAATCTTAAATTGTTTAGTGTACTCAAAGGACCAACAACAATGCGGATGACAGATGTGCCTTTAGGCAACAGTCTTTATGGGATAGATGGAAAGTTACAATTACCATGTACTGGTATGCAGTAATGACATTTTCATCGAGAAAAAGGAGAGCAACCAATTAAAATGGTTGATCTGTTAGGATAAACTAATCATTTATCCTTATATTTTAAAAGATTCACAAGTCCTTGTTATTTGCTATAATTTGGGAACATGGGTCTTGTATTTGTAGATGTTAACAGGGGGCTTTGCTGTCACAAATTGAGTGGTACTGATGATTTGTAAGCAGAGCCCATAAAACTAATATTTGCAACAGTTTTGATATCAACATAGACCCTGGATAGGCATTATGATCAAGACATGATGTATTGTGATACAGATCTGTAACTTGTTTTCATATGGACAGAATTTGATGACCTTCATTTTGTCTTCACAATTCAGTGCCAGCATTTTGTTTGCTGTTTTTTTTAAAACCTGTGGCCTAGTGAGGGCTGGATAGATGTACTTTCCATGTGCCCATGATAAGCTCAAATTTAGTTTTAGTGGGCTCAAGTTTGCAAGATGCTTGTCCATTGGCAAGTCACAAAAATTGAGAGAGAGTGATGTCGAGTACAATTTTTAATGCTTTATAGTCTGCAAGTTTTATACTCCGTGAAATTGCCACAGTATATTAATATCGGCACTTAAATATAGCATGTTATGCACCACATGCTTCATTACATAAATACTGATAATTTAATTCATCTGTCCATCCCTTATTTCACAATACATTGTCAAATCTGTCATTTTCTTGTAGTCAGTATCAAGGTCAATCTTGCATTTTCTTGTGCAGCCAAGATAATCAGAATGCTTACTACTTGGAGCAAGTTTCAACAGATAGGGAATAAATATTATATTGTTTACCTTCTTATTAATTACTCTTTGAATGTAATGTTACATTTTGATTGATATAATGTTTGTAAGTGTACAGGATTCACCAATTATCAAGTCAAAACCTGGCCACAGGTAGTGGGTGAATAGGCTCCTCCCAGATAATAATACCAGCCAATGAAATTGACTGTCCATCTTTCTAGTCCTTTGAAATTGCATGACCATCCTCCTAGTCCAGTGAAATTGCTGGACCATCTTTCTATTCCAATGAAATTACCTGGCCATCTTTCTAGTCCAATGAAATTGCCTTGCCAACTTTCTAGTCCAATGAAATTGATGGGCCATCTTCCTGGTCCAATGACCTGGCCATCTTTCTGGTCCAATGAAATTGCCTTGGCATCTTCCTAGTTCAATGTAATGTGCCAAGTTTGATGACTGTCAAAGCTGACTTGTCAAAGATTGCCTTGATGTATGTTAACAATTTCATTGTGACTTAGTGTTGATCCTTAATGACATATATCACAAGATTTCTGTCACAGATGAATTGAGAAATGTGTTACATTAATCTTTAATGAACAGTCAAGTGTATTGCTTTAAAAGCAAAGTTGATGTACCGAAACATGTAAAACCCACCACTGACATTCTTCATCTTCTGTTTACTTAATGTTTATCAAATAATTTCATGAATTCAGAAAGTGTTCAAAAATAACTTGGGTGTGTAAAAATATAAAATCAAAAAGACCATTGTCATTTCCAATTCAGACTTTCATTATTGATGATGTACTGTAGTCACAGAGATAAGTGTGTTAGTTTGTGTAGGCACTAGATGGAATTTTCCATGTTTGTGTAGGCAATAGAAGGAAGTTTCCTTGCGTGTGTAGACAGCAGATGGAATTTTCCATGTTTGTGTAGGCAGTAGATGGAATTTTCCATGTTAGTTTGTGTTGGCAGTAGAAGGAAGTTTCCATGTTAGTTTGTGTAGGCAAGAGAAGGAAATTTCCATGTTTGTGTCAGCAAGGGAAGGAAATTTCCATGTAAGTTTGTGTAGGAATAGAAAGAAGTTTCCATGTTTGTGCAGCAAACAAAAAGAAGTTTCCACAAACAAATATAATGAATCAGTTAGAAAGGAAACTATCCAGTATAATGCTATTTAATGTGCAAGAAAGTTCCAGTCATTGTGGATTAATGTGTTCATGAATTAATGAGTTCTTGGATTAATGCGTTCCAGGATTAATGCATTCCAGGATTAATGTATTTATGAATTAATGTGTTCCAGGATTAATGCGTTCCAGGATTATTGAGTTCCTGTATTAATGAGAATTAATATTTTCATGATAGGCCCAGTTGAAAGCACAGTCCAGTAACAATTTTAAGAAAATGTCTCAAATGTTATTATAATTTTTTTCCAAAAACATTTTTTCATAATTTTGTGTGATCTCAAATCTCACAAGGGCAAATTTAATTATCCAGGCCAACTTTTATCAAATATTTTCAATCCTGCTAAGTGCGGTTTGTATTTTATTAATAAAACCAGCCACATTATGACAGAATTGATATCATCATCATCATCATCATCATCATCAATCCCTTAACCCAAGAGATCGTTGGGGCACCACAGTTGACTTTACAACCAATTCTCTCCATCATTCCCTGTTCTCTACTGGCCTTTGGGAATCTCTAAATCCCATGCCTGTCCACTCCTTAATGTTGTCTTCTGTTACGTATACGTAATTTAATTACTTGTGTGTTAGTTTTAAATTCTTTTTTATTTTATTTTTATTTCATTACATGTTATTGTAATGATAACTTTATTCACTGGATTTAACTTTTTTTTCGGAAAGTTCAGTTTTCTTATTAGCCTGATTTAAAATGCAGTAGTGTTGCTACATTGTATTTTTTAGCTGACATAGTTCCTGACCTTGATTCAGAATTTGTAAACACAGAGTGAAAACCATTGGTTGTAATCAAGGTCATACTTGGCTTGCGTGTCAACTCTATTGTAAATAGTTTTTTTTAAGTTTTGAATCTTATAGTAAGATTCATTCAGTACAATCAAACCCATATAGCCTACATGCTAACTGACATATTTTTTACTGTGCTGTTCGAACTAAGTGATCACGTGACCCATCATGGGGTCTAAACTGCATTTTAGTTAAGGGTTAAAACAGATGTTTTGTAGTGGATTTAATCAGTTGTAAATTAATACCTTCAGAGCTCAGAGGTATTTTGTGTTGTGACCAGTTCGAGTTAGCTTTTTTTTTTTTTAAAATAATTTTTTCACCCTGGAAAATACTCTTCTTCATCAAAATTCTTGGACAAAGACATTTAGTGGAAATTTTGAATTCTAAAGCCGGAATATTATTCTTGATATATAAAATTCAACAAGAAACTGTTGACACAACAACATGGGACAGGATATAGAAGACATTCATCGCCTTCCATCTTGGAACTTCATCGGGATTCGAACTTTGATTCACTTAGAACTTTTTAATGATAGGACTTATATTTTTAAATTCTAGGATTAATTTTTGGATTAGATTCACAAACCATAAGTCCTTTTTCATATTTTTACCTTGTTTTCTAGGGAAATAAATTATTCTGTTAAAATTTACAAAGCTTGTTGGCTTCACTCTTTTCTTTGTTACTTTGTACGAGCCTAAGACACGTAACAAAGAAGATTGGGGGCTCGTCCAGGATATATGAATTTTGGCTAAAATATTTCAGAAAATTGTTTTTTGAAAATTTAATTCCCCATGTTTTCAGAATATTTTAAATCCCAAGTACTATTTCACATTTTATTTGAAATTTTTAGTGAAATCAACAGGCTTTTTCACATTGTCATCAAAAGTGGAGACCTTTCTTTCTAGTCCTACTCAGGAGCAGTTGGATAGTTTGAAAAAAGATGAATTGCTTGAACTTGCCAGAAAATACGATCTTTTTGAGGCAAAATCTTCCTTAACAAAGCAAGAAATAAAAAACATCTTGATCCAGTATTTGGTGGAAAAGAATGTTTTGGATAAAAGTGTTTTGAGTTAGATCAGTAAGTCTGTATCAGACTCTGACCTAAAAGTAAAGGAATTGAAATTAAAATACAAGATGGAATTAGAGTTAAGGAAGCTGGAACTTCAGAAAGATAAAGAAGAAAAACAAATGCAGTTGCAATTTGAGAAAGAGGAGAGAGAGAGAAACAAATGCAGCTGCAGTTGGAGAAAGAAAAAGAACAAATGCATTTACAGGAAGAAGAAAAACTAATGCAGTTATAATTGGAGAAATAAAAAGAACAAATGCATTTGCAAAAAGAAGAAAAACAAAAAAACAAATGTTATTGGAAAAAGAGGAGAGAGAAAAACAATTGCAGTTGCAATTTGAGAAAGAGGAGAGAGAGAGAGAGAGACAGGAGAGAGAGAAAGATAAATGCAATTGGAGTTACAGAAAGAACAAATGCAATTACAATCAGAGAAAGAAGAGAGAGAGAGAGAGAGAGAGAGACAGATGCAAAGAGAGAAGGATGAAAGGGAATTTCAAAATAAGTTAGAAGAAATAGAGCTGGCAAGTGAAAGGCAAATTTCCACTTCACATACAAGTTCAGGTTTTGATATTACAAAGAATATCAGGTTAGAGCCCCCTTTTAGAGAAAAAGAAATAGATAAATATTTTCCTTGTTTTGAAAAAGTTGCTGAAAATTTGAAATGGCCAAGGGAGCATTGGACTCAATTACTACAATGTGCACTTATTGGTAAAGCTAGTGATATTTACCATTCACTGTCAGTTCATCAAAGCGCTGACTATGATTTGGTTAAGGAATGCATCTTCAAGGGTTATGAGTTAGTCCCTGAGGCTTATCGGCAAAAATTTAGGAACTATAAAAAAGAAGCTGGACAAATTCATGTCGAATTTGCAAGAGAAAAAGAGCAGTTACTTGACAGATGGTGCTTAGCCAAGAAAGTTGAACAAGATTATGAAAGTCTCAAACAACTTGTATTACTTGAAGAGTTCAAGAACTGTGTCCATAACGACATTAAGACTTATCTTGATGAGCATAAGATCGAAACCTTGGAAAATGCTGCTCATGCTGCTGATGAGTGTTCCTTAACTCATAAAGTTCCTGTTGTAAGCAAGTCTTTCACTCAGCAGTCTACTGGTAAAAAGGTATTTCAACCTAATACGACTCCTTCAAAATTTCAATCTGGCACAACTTTAAAAAATCAAGCTTCTGATAAGCTTCAAAATCCTTGTCTCTTCCTACGTGTACCTATTGCAAGAATAAAGGACATGTTATTTCTGATTGCTTAAAATTGAAATATAAGCATCAGAATCAAGATAGACCTATCCCAAATGCTCTTATTTCTAAGAGGTCAAGGTCACAGTCATGTATTGAAAGCAATGCATTTGTTGGGTCTAATAAACCCCCGTCTGATTTTATTATGGAGAATTATGAACCATTCATGTCGAAGGGTTCTATATCACTCTTGGGTGATTTGGCCAATCCTATCCCTATTAAAATTTTAAGGGATACAGGAGCTTCTCAGAGTCTTTTATTATCAGGTACTTTGCCCTTTTCTGAGAAGTCTTCTTCTAATGAGAGTGTTCTCATTCAGGGAGTAGAGTGCGGCTTTGTTAATGTTCCTCTCCATTGTTTAAATTTGTCATCAGACTTAGTTTCAGGATCTGTGACAGCCGGAATAGTGTATTTTTTACCCATCGAGGGCATTCATTTATTACTAGGCAACGACCTAGCTGGAGACCAGGTTGTGGTTAATCCATTTGTAACTGACAAGCCTTCTTTGGATCAGAAAGTTGATCTTATTGAAAAAGAATTCCCTGATTTATACCCAGCTTGTGCAGTTACTAAAGCTATGGCAGAGTAAGCTCTTGAGAATGATTCTGATAAGGAAAGTATTCCTTTAGCTGACACATGTATTGGTCAGGCTTTTGATGAGGTCACATTCACTTCTTGTTTGGATCAATCAAAAGGTATTGATCACAGTGATCCTCTTTTAACAACTCATTCTCTTTATTCTAATCATGGTGATAAACGACAATCACTTGTTGTTGAACAGGAAAAAGATCCTGAGATCTCCTGTTTGTTTCAGAGGGCCATTAGTGAAACTGAAGCCACTGAAGTACCTATCTGTTATAACATTAAAAATGGAATTCTTATGAGAAAATGGAGACCTCCCGAGGTACCTTCTGGTGACGAATGGTCAGTGAACTATCAAATTGTAGTTCCAAAATCTTACAGACATGAAATACTTAGTTTGGCCCATGAAACTCCACTGGCTGGTCATTTAGGGATTAATAAGACTTTATCACAAGATCTTGACTCATTTTTATTGGCCAGAAATCAAAAGTGATGTTTGTAAATACTATCTTGTCATACTTGTCAAATGGTAGGAAAACCCAATCAGAAGATACCTAAGGCTCATCTGCAGCATGTTCCTGCATTTGACGAACCATTTAGTAGAATAATAGTAGATTGTGTTGGTCCCTTACCTAAGACCAAGTCAGGCAACCAATACTTGTTGACCATTATGTGTTTATCAACAAGGTTCCCAGAGGCAATTCCTTTGAGGAATATTAAAACAAAAAATATAGAAAAGGCTTTGATAAAGTTTTTTACTCAATTTAGCCTTCCCAAATCTCTCCAATCTGGTCAAGGGTCAAATTTTATGTCTGGAATTTTCCAGCAAATTATGCTTGAATTTGGCACTCAGCAATTCAAGTTAAAAGTGAAATCATGGTTTCACAGAACTTTAATGGAGAGAACTTTTTGAGTCTTGTAATAGAGTTCTTTCTCTCTTGCTCATTCTTCAAAATTTTCTTCAAATTAGATTTTACAGCCCTTACAAAGTAAAGAAGAAAATGAATGAGTCAAATTATAGTAATAGTACTCTGATGTGAATAAATTAATGGAGTACTAGTATATTGAGAGAGATAGCCAGGTAAAGCATGCAATTAATTTAGTTGTACCTGTCCCACTCACTGACGATTTAAATGAAGGAATTCAATCGGATTTTATTGATTTTGGAGTGACAAATCTTCGGAATTCAGAAATTATTAATAATCTGGACCAGAAACTTTTACATTTGCAACAGTAAGAAAGAAATGAACTTAAACAGTTATTATTTGAATATGAGCACTTATTTCCAGATGTTCCTATGAGGACAGACAAAATTTTTCATGACATTGAAATTGTGAATTTCGAACATGTGAAACAACACCCATACAGGATGAACCCTCTCAAACAGGAATACTTGAAAAAGGAAATTCAGTATTTACTGGAGAATGATTTCATAGAGCCCAGTAAAAGTGACTGGAGTTCACCACGTATACTTGTTCCAAAACCAGATAAAACTTTCCGTTTGTGCACTGATTATAGGAAAGTGAACAGAGTGACAAAAATTGATTAATTTCCATTACCATGAATCGATGACTGTATTGATAAAATTGGAAATGCCAAGTATGTCACCAAATTTGACCTTTCGAAAGGATTTTGGCAAAATTCCACTAACGGAAAGGGCAAAGGAAATTTTGGCATTTGTGATTCCAGATGGACTCTATCAATATAAAGTAATGCCGTTCGGGATGAAGGGTTCCCCAAGTACTTTTCAACTTTTGATGAATATGATTACCTCTGGTCTAGATAATTGTGATGCTTACATTGATGATATCATCATCCACAACGACACCTGGAAAGAAGATCTAGCAACAATTCTGAAATTCTTTGATGGACTCACTGATGCAGGTTTGACAATTAATTTTTCTAAAAGTGAGTTCTGCCATGCTTGTGTAACATTTCTAGGACATATTGTGGGACATGGACAAGTTAAACCTATAGATGCTAAGGTCAAGGCTGTCTCTGATTTCCCTGTGCCTGTCAGTAAAAAGTGACTGATGCGATTTTTAGGTATGGCTGGATACTATCGGAAATTTTGTTCCAATTTTTCCATGATTGCTGAACCCCTGACAAATTTATTGAGCAAGAAAACCAAGTTTCTTTGGGCTGAAAAATGTCAGGAGGCTTTTGACAAGTTAATGGAAACTGGAATTTAAGTGGTGGAATCAAAGTTTTAAGGGACATCAATATACATTATGCCATTCTTGTAAAACTGGTTTGAAAAAGAACTTCCAAAATTGATCCAGATAGGTCCATTCTTTATTAGTTTTGGCAGGCAGTCGAGCAGCTTGAATCTGCCCACAGGCACAAATTAAACTTCTTGGTGGACTCTGTAGAGTTGTACATGTACTAACTTGGCCATAGTCAGATGAAGACACTATATGTAATTTCACATTTACTGTTTTGAGTAGAATTGAGGCCAACTCCTGAGGAAACCTGAATCCCATAATGATAAATCATTTCATAAGAGACTGCTCCAGTGGCCTAGTGGTTAGAGCATTCACCTCGGATGCAGGAGGTCATGGGTATGAACCTTGGCCGAGTCATCCCAAAGACTTATAAAAATGGTACTAACAGCTGCCTCGCTAGGCCCTCAGCATTAAGAGGTTAGTGTTAGGACTGGTTGACCAGGTGTCAGGATAGTGTAACTGGGTGGGACATCATGCATGATGCCCTAGTGCTGGACATCACTATAAACTGCCACAGAGCAGACATCACAGCGATATGACTGAAAAATTGTTAAAGCTACGTTAAAAGTCCAAATCACACACACTCACATTTCGTTAAGTGTTGAGACCATCAGTGATAAGGACTGCTGTAAATATTAAACCAGGCAGTGGTCCGCTAAGAAAGCCTAAAAATGCATATAAGGACAGTTTGAAAAAGTTACTGTGAAGGGTCTGGTGTGATGAAATAATGTGCATATTTTAATACAGAAAAAAGAAATTTGTTTTAAAGTTATAATGTTTATCCATTTGTATGCTAAATATGCATATGAGGTCAATGAGAATCCACCTGATTTGAAATCAAAACCACTGATAAAAGTTTGCAAATCTGCTATTTTCTAATGTGACATCACTGTTCTGTCACATGTATGTCACATGTATGTCACATGTATGTTACAAGGAAGTCTAATAATTAGATAGAAATTGTGTTTAAAAAGAAGGAAAAAAAATCAGTTAAAGCAGTCATTAAATCTTTATTATGTCAAAAATAGAATATTTTAGAATTAGAATATTTCACCTGCATTATCAAAACTCACAATTTCTGTCATTAAGCTAAAGTTTCAAAAGTTGTTGTCTTCAGATTTCAGCTTCCTGAAATGTATCTATTACAAGTTCCCCTAGAATTGAAAGGGGCTAAGAAGGGACATAAATTAGAACAACTATGATGTTTGTTAAACTTTTCAAAACCTTACACCTGTTTCATATTGTCATTGTTTAAGCAAAGCACTAATGTAAATACTGTAAGTCATTCTTGAATGGACCCACAGCAGGTTGAAATGTGTGTCAAATATACCTTAGTACAAAAGGTAATTTTACAAGGTATATTTACCTTGACAACCTGGAATGTTTACATGGAGCAAGGTGAAATTACCTTTAAAAGTTCTTTTGACAGCTATGCCTAACTACTTATCACCCAGTCATTGTCAACACCTACATTGAAACCTTGACAAAGAGAAACCATGTCAATATACATTTATGTACATGTAGATGATAAAGTAATTATTTTCAAGCTTATTTAAAATGCATAAGAGACTTGGTAGCCTACATTTTTAACTCCATCAACTCTTCTGTTAAAGTAACTCCTTAATGGCTGAATAATAATTCAGGAACTTTTGTTTGTATATTACCTTTTGTGCTAACTATATTAAATATGTTAAAGGAGTGTTACATATCTGCCAACCTCCTAGATAATATTAGGGACATGTTAAAGGAGTGTTACATATCTGCCAACCTCCTAGATAATATTAGGGACATGTTAAAGGAGTGTTACATATCTGCCAACCTCCTAGATAATATTAGGGACATGTTAAAGGGATGTTACATACCTGCCAACATCTCACTGTTGGGGAACATGTTAAGAGGTGTTATGTTCCTGCCATCCTCCCCTACAGTGTTAAAGGAAACTTGAAATGGGTTTTGGGTTTTACATGCGTATCATTCTTCCAAGAAGCATTGGGGAACATCAGGGGTCAAGCTAGACTTAAATTTTAGGGAGAACTGACTTCTCCTTTTGGTCAGAACAGGGAGAAGTGGGAGCTAAACAGGGAGAAGTGGAAGCTAAACGAGGAGAAGTGAGACCAAAGCAAGAAACGCGATTATATATATATATATATATATATATATATATATATATATATATATAGCTGCATTATCTTATTTTAATTATGTGCTCTATTTCTCAGTATGCTTTTAACAGTTTTAAGCAATGCCTTTTTTTCAAGTTGAAAAATATGTGTCATAAGTTTATTATCAACATATTTTGTATGTGTACAAAAATTATTATATTCATACCCATTCTATTCATACTAGTGGTATATGTGTGTTTGGATTGAGGTAAATGTAGTGTGTTTTGGCCATATGACTTAAAAAGCACATCAGAAGCTATACACTGTAATTAATTTTAACTGATAGCAGTAACAAGATTAGAGTCTTGTAATTGCAAGTTGGTAAAAATGCTTAATAAAGTACAACTTAATTATTTTATTTTCTGCAAGTTTTGTGCAGTCAAGAAGATTTCTAGCATTCTTTGAAACAACCCCTAATACGTGTAAGTAGGAATACAAGTACAAGTGACTTCAAACCAGTCTTCGTCCTGATTTCCTTGTTCCCGATAAAACATAACTAACTATCCATAGACAACACAATGAAGCACTAAAGTCGATATATAACTAAACTGGACCCTTTTTTCGCCCAACCGAAACATCCAAGAACACGTATTGCACATGGCGAGTGCATCTATTTTTAGAAAGAGGGCTTTTCTTAATATAACTACACACTTTCTTGCTTCGTTACAAAAATTCATTAATAGGACTGCATATTTATGGTGTATTATTTGTCTACCTACAAGAAATAACGATATGCATTGGTTAAAAAGCATTTGCTTCCTTACTATATATATTTTTCGTATTTTCACGAAAATTAATTACGATATGTCAAAAAACAACCTTGACCTTGCAGCATTGTTTAGAATTTCACAACAGAGATTGTCAGATGTTTCTGATCTACAGTATTAAATATTTAGGCTAAATCTCCTATCACGTAATATTTAAACTTTGTTTTCATTATATTACATATTTTTCTGACTCTATTTGCCCAATTATTTACGAATACAGACAGTATAATGAAGTGTTATATGATATACGCAGCGATGTCCGCCATTACAAGTTAACCGCTCCGGTGGCCTAGTGGTTAGAGCGTCCGCCTCGGATGCGGGAGGTCGCGGGTTCGAACCCCGGCCGAGTCCTACCAAAGACTTTAAAAAATGGTACTAACAGCTGCCTCGCTTGACGCTCAGCATTAAGAGGTTAGTGTTAGGACTGGTCGGCCTGGTGTCAGGATAATGTGACTGGGTGGGACATCATGCTACATGTCTGCGGCATGATGCCCCAGTGCTAGACATCACTATAAACTGTCACACTGCAGACATCGTAGCGATATGACTGAAAAATTGTTAAGGCTACGTTAAAAATCTAAATCACACACACACATCACCATTACAAGTTCATTTACGCTTTCAAACTGATTTTATACAGAAAATGTGCAAATACGGCCGTTAAAATCTCCATTTATAAAAAAAAAGAAGAAATACATTAGAAAACGCTCTTCACCGATCATATTTTTTTTTTTAAAAGCAAATTACTATTTGCATATTGATGTTTAAATTTCGAAACAGAATTTGGTATATTTTCATCATAGCACAGCATGCCCAACTTCATGAAATCAAGCAGTGATATCTTGCTCTGGAAAGGGTTAATGGTCAGTTGGCTATTAAAACTTGCATGTGAATGTACAAGGATTTCTTTGTCGCCATAAGCTCTTATTGGTATCAACACCACGTAAATACATTTTGCCTTGGGTTACAACAGTACCAGAACTTACTGGCTACAGCGAGAGGGCATCTCAAAAGTCGTAATCTACAGCCATTTTATGTCCGAAAAAATCAGAGGGCGAAGTCGTTTTCGCTTTTCTAACAGAAGAAGGCGAAGTTTACATTTCTCAGGCGACTTTTTCGCCCACTTCGCCTGGTAGCGTGACCCCTGGGACATGTGAAAGAGGTGTTACGCATACCTGCCAACCTCCCAGACAGTGTTGGATGACATGTGAGAGAGGGTGTTACAAATCTGCAGGCAATGTTGGGGGACATGTTAAAGAGGAGTTACATGTACATACCTGCCAACCTCCCAGGCAGTGATGGGGGACTTTTAAGACTCAAAAATTGTTTTTGAGATCCCAAAGGAGGTCATCATAGTGAGATTGTACAGTTAAGACTTAATTTATGTAAAATAACCCCTGAAAATTCAGATTTGAGTAAAATAAAATTAAATTAAAATAAAATAATTTCTTTGTAGAATTTAATAGACTTTAAAATTAAATTAAAATAAAATAATTTCTTTGTAGAATTTAATAGACTTTAAAACAGAAAATAGTAAATGCACTTCGCAGTCATACATCATAACACACACGCACACACAAACACACACACACACACACACAAAGCTTCTGTCTTTATAATTTATTAGACAGTGGAATACACTCCCTGCCAGATGCAGTCTTTACTCCTGTCAATAGTTCAGTAGGGCTCTGGAAGATGATGCAAGTGTGATTGTTCATCATTGCACTTAGGAGTGACTGGATGGTACTGATATTCCAACTTGCCTGAATATCGTCGTGAATGTTTCAAAGCATAGAAAATGACCTTTTTGCATCGTGTTGTGATAGTGTGTTGTCCATGCCATGGCCACACTAGTTAGAATCTTTAAATATATTAGTTATTTCTTGGACTGACCATTTTTTAAATTTTCAATTCAGAGGTTGGGGGCTGAGGTTTTCTATAAAACAAGGATTTTTATTTTTCTTTTACCTCAAGATAATTTTTTTGTTCTTCAACTAGTATAATGCATATACCATATTTTTTCATGACAATTCATAGCAAGAACATCTTTTTCAAACTATTCAGAGACAGGTTTTTTTTCAAGAATAATCCAAGATACACCTCAGAAAATTAAATGGTCAGTCCCGATATAGTGTTGATATAGTGTTTGCAACGCATGCCTATAGAAAAATGGGTCATCAGTTGGCTGAGTGATTTAAATTACTCGCCTTTATAATTCGCTCACACATCTTAGCAAAGCATAAATTTAGTAACATAAGGAAAATTATTTGAATACACATGTATGATACTTCATGATGACTCTTAATGCTCCTGCTGACAAACCCGTGACTAAGAAAAAGGAATGCTTTACCAGTTTTTTCTTTGGACAAAATTTTGATCTTTTACCCCAATATTTCTCGGTTTCAGGGATCAGTTGACCACATGGCACCCAGAGTATGCTGCATACATGGTAGAGGGGACACCAGGAAAACCATATGGTGGCATGATGGCACATTTCAACCTGGTTGAGTCCAGCATGAGGCAAAGGTCAGTTATGGTCACTTGAACCACTTGTTTGACATAATTAGCTTTGAGACTAAGCATTTAGTAATTACGATATGTATAATCCTGTAGAACTTAGATCCAACTATAGACAATACACATCTTGATCTGAAGGTGAGTTATGTAGGATCTGTGTTGGTTTTGTAACTGGTTTTGACTTAATTAATAGGAGTACATATGGATGCTGAGAATATAAAAGTAATTCTTCTTTTAGTTAACCTCATTATAAATTTGCTTATGACTTTGCAGGTCTAACCTAGGCCTTAAATTTTCAGGCCTAACCTTATCAGGCCTTAAATTTTCAGGCCTAACTTTATCAGGCCTTACATTTCAGGCCTAACCTTATCAGATGACCGGTTGTCAGTTATCTGACTGTCCACTGGTAAACAAAATAGCCAGTCAGATTAAAATCAGATCTCCACTGGCCTGGATGAAGATCTGACAGCGACTGCTTAGGGGTCATTTTCTAGAGGTGACCTTTGTGTTAGTCAATGGAAATGCAGTTTTCTGAAATTTGAAAGTGAATCCAATCATTTGGCACACACTGATGCTCTTCAGCTATACTGCTCAGTCTCCCATAGGCGAAGATATAAAACTTCATCTGATTGGCTGATAAAATTAGCAATTATGATAATTACATAGGTCACCAGAACATGATTCCTAAGTGGTCGCTGTCAGATCTTCACGAAGGACAGTTGGAGATCTGATTTTAATCAGATTGGCAAAATAACACAAGCAAAAATGGGATGGATTTTTATCTAACTTGATCCCTACTTATGTCATGGGCTTAAATTGAAAAATTATTGGTTTAACCATTTCCATCTGATACAACTAAAACCCTGTTACCCAAATTTTTACTTTGGTTTGGCATCAGCATTTTGGTAATTGGTACATAGCAAAAGCGAGGATCAAAGAATACCTGTCATGCATGACAGCATTCTAAAATACCAGGTATGGTCCTTTGCGTTTAATAGAAATCAGGAAATAATTAAACTACCTTCCTACCCCCCATGGGGGGGGGGTTGGTATAGGGCAAATTAGCAATGTTTAGCTCTATTGTTGCTAGTGAAAAGGGTACACCAGGTGATAACTCTATACCAGGTGAAAAGGGTACACCAGATAATAAGGGTATACCAGGTGATAAGTTTATACCAGTTGATAAGGGTACACCATGTGATTAGTGTACACCAGGTGATAAAGTGTACACCAGGTGATTAGTGTACACCAGGTGATAAGTGTATTAAAGATTAAAGGCTTTACAGTATTGCACAGATTCTTATCATTCAAAACCATTACCATTTGGCATCACATGCTGTTCATCAGCCTGGGATGGCTACCAAGGTGTGTCAAAAGGTACTTTAGTCCAAATGCCTTGGAACTAAATAACCTTATTGCATAAATGTGCCATAAAACATGAAACCAAACCAAACTGAATCAACCCATGTTTAAATTGCAACCAAAAGTGGGTCTTGCAGAAAAAAAACCATGTTTGTTTTGCAGCCAATAGGGAACCTTACAGGAAACAACCCATGTTTAAATTACAATCAATAGAGATCATTACAGGAAGCAACCCATGTTTCTTTTGCAAACAGTAGGGGACATTTTAGGAAATAAAAATCTATAAAACAAGTTGAATAATATCTAGTTATTTTAGGAAAGCTTGACGAGTAGTAGACGGAAATTATTCAGTGAGTGTCATAAATTTAATTTGAAATGAGAAGTTATGTAAGAGGCTGTTTATCACACGACAAAAATTATGGATTTTAATCCAATGTGTCAAAAAATGCTGTGGCTTTTAAGTATATATGCCTTACTTTATTTGACTTCATTAGGTCACTTTTAAACTTATGAGACTTTATTACACCTGTGTAATATGAAGTAACTTTTAGCACAGTGAGGTGTTATTGCACCTGTGTAATATGAGGTCACCATGAGATGTTATCACACATGTTATATAAAGTTAATGGTAGCACCATGAAGTGGTATTATTACCTGTGTACTATTAAGTCACTAGTAACAACATGAGGGGTTATTACACTTGTGTAATATGAAGTCACCCTGAGGTGTTATTACACCTATATAATATGAAGTCACTGTTGAGGTGTTTTTACATGTTATATAAAGTCAAAAGTAATACCATGAAGTGTTTTTTTATTACCTATGTACTAGGAAGTTACTAGTAACACCATGAGGTGTTATTACACCTGCATAATATTAAGTCACTATGAGGTGTTATTACATGTGTTATATAAAGTCAGTAGTAACACCATGAAGTGGCATTATTATTACCTATATACTAGGAAGTTACTATTAACACCATGAGGTGTTATTACACGTGCATAATATTGTAACAGATTGGGGGGTATGGGCTAACTTGTGTAAATGTAATAATAAATTTAAAGAAATGCTCAAAGTCAGGATCTTTTTATTCTTGACTATGAAATTGTGGTAAGATGCTTAATAAAAGAAATATGACTCAAACATGAATGCATGTGTTTGGTTACGTGTAATATATGCAATACACAAATGCTTTAATATGCTGGCCTTCATAACTTTAATGTAA
Source organism: Megalonaias nervosa (assembly GCA_016617855.1). Taxonomy (NCBI): domain Eukaryota; kingdom Metazoa; phylum Mollusca; class Bivalvia; order Unionida; family Unionidae; genus Megalonaias; species Megalonaias nervosa. Next base: position 13,151 of record JAECUM010051943.1, on the reverse strand, counting down.
TTATTCAGCAAGAAATGGACGAGCCACGGAATAAGTATTTTGAAAGTTGGCCCTGATTTCTTAGTGTGGCAGGAGATAGCTGCTTATTTATGTGGTACAATATTACTTTCATATTAAGCTTGAATGAATAGCAGTGAATTGAATTGATTCCTACTGTTGTACTATATATGTAATTCCAGTCTGTTTTTGAGAATAAAGAAGTTAAAATTCATTGACTTGTCTTATATTTATAAGTATCTATGAGCTTCTTAGTGTCATTCAATAAAGTTGTAATTATAACTACCTCAGTGCAGTGTTCTTTTTATTTGGTGGAGAGATGTTGATAGAGGCGCTAATGTTGACAGCTATCTGCCGAATTTCGAATTGCGCTCCTGTTTATACTTTTCGGAAAATAGTCATGTGATGTGATTTTAACCAATCATTGCTTGTCCAGGACGCCGAACAGGTCAGATGGTGCCGAACAGATACTTTACAACTAGCGACACAAACTGAGGGTTAATATACAATTTAACTATCATCATTTGTCCGTTTACACTCTGTCATTAGCAAATATATAAACATTACACATTATATCATGTCCGTCAAACGTCAACATACTTTAAGTTGTAACCAAGACTGTTAAGCTTGGGTGAAGAGTACACAACTACCAATGAACGCTGATAACATTGAAAATATACTGACCAGCATAAACATTAAGAATACGCTATTAAATATTCAAAACATACTTATACTTGTATAAAAGAAGGCCAGCATTTACAATCAACAAGTGAAATGTAATCAAAAATGTGAACTTGACAAATTTTCTGTGTGGAATCGGTCATGTGATCTAGTGTCGGCCATCTTGCCTGCAGACGTATTTTCGTGATGTCAGCTGTTGGAGTCATCGAGCTTAGTGCTATTCAAATGATGATTTGGATGTGAATTTAAGAGTGATAAACATATTTCTGGGTGTGAGAAATTCATATAAAATAAGATTCCAGAAGCTTTTGTGAGTATTTAACAATGTACGAGGTTGAAATCGATGACATTTGTTACCACATGACCGGCGATCACACTTGACATACAGCATGAACAATTTAATACAGATATCATGGTAATACATTTATATTATATACAGTGTTCAAATTCATTCTTTCAGCAGTTTGTATATATTCATTGACATGAACAACATGTTACAGCTTTAGAGCCCTCAGGTCTATTACAATATTAAGTTGCTATGAGGTTGTTGTTGCTATAGGGTTTAATGCCATTTTTTGGCACAAGATAGGCTATACATGGCGGCCAGTGTAAATGGTGGAGAAAGAACCTGGGAAAACCTCGAAAAGAACCACTGACCCACAAGAAGCTACTGGCAAGCTTTCTCATATACCGACATTGGCCGAGCCAGAGACTCAAATCCAAGCAGACAGAAGTGAGATGGGATGGCAGTGATCCATAATGGCGAGCACTTTAGACCACTCGGTCACTTGGGGCCCCCTCGCTATGAGGTGTTATTACATGTGTTATATAAAGTCAGTAGTAATACCAGAAAGTTTTATTATTACCTACATAATATGAAGTCACTAGCAACACCATACAGTGTTAATATACCTGTGTAATATGAAATCACTTGTAACACCTTCATTTGTTATTTCACTTGTGTAATATGAAGTTGCCCTCAGGCATTATTACACCTGTGTAATATGAAGTCACCATGAAGTGTTTACATGTGTATTAAATGAAGTCACTTCCACTATGAGGTGTTGTGGAATATAAGACAAATGATTTCGTATGATTTATGATTTAAAGTGGACTTATCTCATTCCAGACGAAGAGAAATCCAAGCAGTTTTAGGAACTGATGCAGCTGCTATGACCTTGACCTCTTTTCCAAGGTAACATAAAATGTGCAGTGTGGATTTAATAATGAGTGATGGATGAATGAACAAATATTAATAAGTATGATATCTAATTAAAAACTAATTATGTTACACGCAGATCTGTCCTTCATTACTGTACTTGCAGATTTGGCTTCACACTGGTATACTAATTATAACAGTGAACAGTGTGGACTCAGATCTGCCATCTCACAGTCCAGTAATAGCTATGGCTGTATGCAGTTTGGTCTACATATTAATACAAGTGGGCCATGATCTACCAATTGGTCAGACCAAACCAAAATGCAATAATGTATCAGGGTCTGTGCTGTTTGTTGTGCTTATTAAATGTGAACAGTGTGGAGTCAGACCTGTCATCACCCAGTTCAGCAATATATCCAAGTTTATCCAGTTTGTTGTACATATAATACAAGTGAAACATGTTGATCAGGAACCGCCATCCCATCTTTCAGTAATATAATTATCCAAGTCTATCCAGTTTGTTATACATATAATACAAGTGAAAAATTTGGACCATGATTTGCCAACGTGTCATCCAATGAAATATCTGGGTTATGCAATTCAGCTTAGTATACGGGTAAATATTCCAGAACTTGATCTGCCTGCCCATCATCTGGCAAAAGATTTGGATCTATACTGTTTGTTGTGCATGTTATTGTAGATAAATGTTATTGACTCAGATTTGCCAGCACACAGTTCAGTGCTTGATTTGGGTCTATGCTGCATGTTGCTATTACACTTGAATAGTGCAGACCTTATCTGCTGACCAATTACATACATGCCAAGTATCCCGAATTGTCCGGGAGTCTTTTGATTTTCGACCCCATCTTTTGATATACCGATTTGAGAACAAGATTTCCCCGAAATAATAAAAAAAAAAAAATGCCAAGCATAGGTATTTCTAGCTAAAACAACATTCAATACACTGTTCACGACTACCGTAATCCGTCAATCAAGTTATTACAATCGGAATGTTCTCTGATTTTTCCGTCAATTCGAGAAATAAACCTCGGATGTAATTCGTCCCCATTGAGAATTATATTCTGAACTACTTTTGTTCACATGGAGCAATATGGCAGTGGAAGGAGACACATCACAATCGGAATATCATCGGCCTTTGCTGTTGTACAGTACGTAATGCGCTCCGCCGGAGGCGAATCACCAAACACATAAAAATTGATGCCTACTTCTGGGGTTATTTAAAAAATTCCTGTGCCATGTCTAAACTTCCGCTAACGGATTCGATGGAAAATATGCCTGCGAAAGAAAAAAAAGAAATATGTTTGCAAGTTCAATAGTGCTTGGATAGGCGAATTTAAATGTGTGAAGCGTAGTGAAAAGGGAGAAAGCTTTGCGTACTGCACAGCTTGCAACACACATTTGAACATTTCTAGTGGGGGAAAAATGATCTTGCAAGGCACTTGAAAAGTATGCAGCACATTGCAAACGAGAAATCGTCATATAATGTGCCTAAAGTAACGCAAATGTTTGCACCAACATCAGCAGACAGTGTCACTAAAGCAGAGGTTCTGTTTGCTAACTTTGTGGCGGAGCATAATTTACCACTCTTGGTTGCTGATCATTTTAGTGAGCTGTGTAAGGTTATGTTTCCTGACTCGCAAATTGCTCAGAAATTTCGCTGCAAAAGAACTAAGGTAACAAACATTGTTAACAATGCACTGGGTCCAGTGTATGACAATCAGGTAACTTTACTATGCAAGGAAAACCCTTTCTCAGTGATGATGGATGAGTCTAATGACAGTGGTGATGAAAAGTGTGTAGCAGTTCTTGTAAGGGTGTTTGACAGTGACAGTCACAGAGTGACAACCGAATTCCTGGCTATGCCCATTTGCAATATTGGAACTGGTGAAAACCTTTTCAACTGTCTTCAAAGTTCAGTAACTATTATTCATTATAGTTATTTTATTTAGTTGTGGTACGATCTGCACTTTCGCGCTTAAACTTATGAGGATAATAGTTGTTACGCTAATCTCCCTGATTTGGACCCAATCTCCCTGATTTTGAATGCAAATCTCCCTGATTCGTTTCCAGAAAACTTGGCATGTATGCAGTTATCCAGTGAGAGATCTGTCTTTGCTTTTTGTTCAACTTATTAATGCAGTTTTACATTTTTGGTGTTTTCATTCAATTAATGATGGCAGACAATGTTCCATTAGATCATTAAATAAATTTAACCCTTTGAGGTGTAATGTTGTTCAATGGGGTGATATGTATCAATTTCAGGCTCAAGCCCACTTTGCTGGTTTATATATAAGCTACTAGTCCAACATAATTTTCAGTTAGCCCAATGATTTAACAAGCTTTTGGCATGAAGAAATTTCATCAGAAAAGTCCGTTGTGTGGTGCCCATTGCATGTTACTGAGAACAGTTTCTGTTTCTAATAATAGGGCACTTTCTATATTTAGCTCATCTGGTCTTTTGACCTTGAAAGGCTATTCAAGATATATAAAGGGATATTACTCAAATTGTAATTTGGAGAGAAAATGAATTGAGAGTTATTACCTCCCTTGATATAATTTGACGGCTTGTAAGCATCACTTCAAGTAAAACAAGACATTTTTTCAATAGAAAGTTCTCACTAAATTTAATTCCTTATTTATATTCTATAAATATTTGGTGAATTTGGTAAGTTTCATCCTTTTGATCCTGTTTAATACATAATTACCAGAACCCTCCAACCATCTTTATTCTTGTCCCATTGAAGATGCTTAATTTTAAGTAATTTAATTTGCTACATATTGTACTATGACTAATTTTTAATCGATACCAGTTTTCTGAAATTTCTTTGTTGGCCCGAACCATGAATTTAAAGAGCAAGCAGAAATTAGCAACATGTGATGAATAACCCATTTTCTTACCATGTTTCATTTGTAGAGATCAACAAAACTATTTGATAAAACAATAAAGTCAATTCTTTAATATGGTAGCTTTTACATGTGTTTGTTTCATTTTAAAAACTTTTTAAAAAACTTGAAAAACTTTTTAAAGAAAAGAATTTTAAAGCATTTGATATGGTTTTAATGGACACATATCTATACTGTATCCTATATGTGTAATTTGCATTCACTGCCATCCATCGATATGTAAGATGGAGAAGATAGGCATAATGTATTCAAACACACTAGTATATTTGAAAATGAAAGAAAGAATAATAAATGAAAATAATATATGAAAATTAGATTTTTATACTTATTAAAATCAATTCTTCATTCTAGCGAAACGTTGTAAAAAATTGAAGTCTTTGTGAAAGCGTGTCAATCTTTTTCCATTTATTTTTAATCTCAATGAACAACTTGACTGTAAAATACATGTACTAGAATTATTATTGCTTGAAACATAATTACTGATGAAACATTGAAACACAGTGTATTCTTACAACTATATCAGTCTTTGGTCATAAACTAAGTAACAGAAAGAAGCAAAACTAACACGTTTTGTAAACTTAACAAATAATTGTATTCTCTGAATTTAAGATGAACTTACAGTATTGTGAATTAAATTCAAAATAATCTTAAAAATGTTCGATTACAAGTCCAAGAGAAATGTTCCAATTAATTTCCAGGTCTTTTATGTGCTGATATACGAGTATTCTCGAATATACTGAAGTGCCAACAGTCTTGATGTATCCCCAACACATTTTCCCAAAATTTGAAATGAATTCGCAATAATCCTGAAATGTTGCTTTAGTCCAGACCTTTATATGAGCACTTTGTAATTTTGATAAATAATTTAAATGAATGAGTCGTCTAAAACTAAATCTAAACACAAATACATCTGCAGACTGTTATTCAAACAAGAACAATAGAAGGAATTAGATCTCAGAATCAGAATAATTGTTCCGTTTTGTCTTTATATACATCTTTACAGCTATATTATGACTCTAAGTCACAGTTCATTCCTACATGACTTATGTCGCAACACAGCCCACCTGACTTGATCATCCAATTGGAAATTAACCCCAAAAAGTTCGTTATATAGAACACATACCCAAGTAAACAACCTATTTATAGCTCAATCTACTGTCATGAACCAAACTTCAAAGACACAATATAGAATGTAACAGTATATTCACTAATTTCAGCAGAATATCAAAGCTCACACTTCACTGCTGTTTAGACAAGGTAAATAATCCTAAAAGTGTTAAATTAAACAAGTCCAGCATTCCAAGCTATGGATAATAAGGCTCAGTCTTTAACACATTTTGGTGTGAGCTGCAATTTAATCCATTCAGCAGGAATTGACTTGATTGGTGATGTTTTAAAAGTCCACTAACACATTACACAGATCTTCACCAATGACATTACACAACCCTCTAATACATCACTAATGACATTACACAGACCTCTAATACATCACCAATGACATTACACAGACCTCTAATACATCACCAATGACATTACACAACCCTCTAATACATCACCAATGACATTACACAGACCTCTAATACATCACCAATGACATTACACAACTCTCTAATACATCACCAATGACATTACACAGACCTCTAATACATCACCAATGACATTACACAGACCTCTAATACATCACCAATGACATTACACAGACCTCTAATACATCACCAATGACATCTTCCTTTTCCTTGATGGTCTCCATGACCTATTCTTCTTTCTAGTCTTTATTTATTGTGAAGTGTAGTGGTTAAAACTCGTTCATAAATGAGTCAGTCTGAGAAAAAAGGAGCATGGGGCAGCCGGTTATGTATTTGGCTCACATGTGTTATGATGACGTCCAAACTGATTGAGATCTAAGTTGATTCAGACCACTTTGAAGCCACTGTGTTAAAGCCATGGTTGTCAGAAAAAGTACTTGATGGTGCAACTTGATGGACAGTGTTTTAAGGAAAAGATGACACACATGTACTACCTAAATCAGCAATTATGTTAATACCAATAGCTGTGTTGGCTCCCTTTAATGTTGAGTGTAAGTGATTGATCCTATCAGGTGCTTTATTTGTGCATATTCACGTGGTAGCATTGTCTTAATCATTGCAGCAGCTGCAGTTTTTTGTCACCATAGTATTGTTCTTATCTATTATTATTTTTGGTCATTTGTAGAGGTTAGTCCATGAAATTAAATGCCTTAAAATGTGTTGATTTTGACAGGAAAACCATAAAATTTAATTTAAGTACTCACAAAAGTGTCTCTTTTTACACAAGCAGGAAAAATGAGATGCTCAAAAATCAATGATACTATAAAATAATGAGTCATCTTGTCACTATTGTCTTATTTTGATGATGTGCATTTTGCGAAATAAAGCTGAGGACAGGCATATTGTATTTATTTTTATTCTCTAATCAAAAATAAATTTTTATTTTTATTCTCGAATCAAATTGAACATTGTAATAAATATATAATATTATAATGCAACTTGTTTGCATTGTGTATAAACATGCTTATTGATTGAATAGTGCATTATGTATAAACATGCTTATTGATTGGATAGTGCATTATGTATAAACATGCTTTTTGATTGAATAGCGCAATTTCCTGGTCAGTGAAAGTATTATAATTCATTAATGAAATGTTTGGAAGCTTGAAGACAAAAGAAGAACATGGCTCCTCTTTCAAACTTAAATTTGCATTGTAATATAATCACTGTTGATTGATTTGTCCATATACAGACATTGTTTGTGTATATCTTTATTCGATCTCAAATCTTTTAGGAAAAAAAGAATTTGACCTTGTTATTCCATCTCAAATCGTATGGGAACAAGAAATGATGTCCTATTTATTCCAGATTGAATTGTATTGGAATAAAAAAGTTTGTAATTGAGTGTCTTCATTTTGGGCAGTATCTTGCTAACAAAGTCACATTAGAAAAACGATCATTTTTTTAATTGGATGAGAACCAAAAATAATGTAGAGTATCTTGCTTTATAACCTCCCCCCCCCAAAACCCCCCACCAAAATGTCAAGGGAATGATAGCAATTGTTACATTAAAAATCCCCCAAAACACCAGAATGTCAAGGGAATGATAGCAATTGTCACATTAAAAATCCCCCCAAAACACAAAAATGTCAAGGGAATGATAGCAATTGTCACATTAAAAACTCAGCCAAAACACCAAAATGTCAAGGGTATTATATTAATCGCATAATCACATGGAAAATTTGGAAATGAATGCCCATTAATGTGTTTGTCCACTTCATCTTCCTCCATAAATTGCTTTGGAAATGAACACATTTGAACATTGTATATTGTAATGTGCATCAAACACTATCCTCATAATAGGACTTTGTTCATGTTATGAAATAAATCATGAATCACCATGACTTGGTCTTGGAAATGAATGTCTACAGATGTGTATGAGACAATTGGACACCATGACTTGGTCTTGGAAATGAATGTCTACAAATGGGCATGGGACCATCGGACGCCATGACTTGTTCTTGGAAATGAATGTCTACAGATGTGTATGGGACCATCAGACAGCCACTTGTGGACAGGCAGCATTGAGTTGAAGCAGCATAGATCCTGACATGGACTTGCAGTGTTGACTGATCAAGGGATTTTGTCAGGTTTATGAAATAAGCAATTAAATTTAGTAACTGACATGATCTTTGCTTCACATTTATATCCAAGAATGTTGATTAATTTCTTTGTTTACCAGCAAACATTAGCACATGTTTCACTGTAATTGCTTATTATTTCACAAGTAGGATATTACAAATTTATTTAAAATGAAATATTAATATTAAAGTGAAAGCACCATATGAAGCATAAAAAGATATATTGAAGTAAAGAAGTGAATGATTATTAAGTAAGTGTACCTTACATACAGGTGAATGCCAGTATAATGCACATTGTTACAAAACAAATTCTTTAGCATAGATTTTATCTCTTCTTTAGCATAGACCTTATCTCTTAGCATAAACCTTTTCTCTTTTTAGTTAGTACAACACTTATCTCTTCTTTACCATAATACTGTATCTCTTCTTTACCATAGACATTATTTCTTCTTTAACATACAATTTATGGATACAGCAGAACATGTGATAGTTACTGGTGGCTGTAAACATGGTAGAAATTTTGTTTTCATGATTTGTGTACACTGCAAACACCACAATACAGACTGTTATTATAATCTGTGTACACTGTGCAAACACCACAATACAGACTGTCATTATAATCTGTGTACACTGTGCAGATACCACATTACAGACTGTCATTATAATCTGAGTAAACTGTGCAAACACCACAATACAGACTGTCATTATAATCTGAGTACACTGTGCAGACACCACAATACAGACTGTCATCATAATCGGTGTACACTACAAGCAACTCATCACATGCTAATGCCGTGGTACATGTTGTCATTATAATTATTGTATTTAACATACACCACAGTGCATACTGTGATTGTAATTGTTGTACTCTGTAAAAACACTACATACTGTCATCGTAAACTTCATACTCCCTACAAACACCAAAAAAGCTGCCATAATTTTCTGATGTGTTTTAGGATTCCACATAAACTAACCACAGACAAGTTTCCTTATAAGGTGACTGGAATTTTCACACTCTTAGATTTATCATGGTCTTTGTAAATGATGTTTGTTTTTTGTATCTATACCCTCCTTCTTGTCATATATCTTTCCCTGCCTTGTGGTACCTTTCCTCTCTTCTTTCTCATCTTGATACCTTTGCTTTCCTGTTCATTTACTTCCTTTGCACTCTTTTGGGGGTAGGGTCCTTTCCTGTCCTGTCTGCTTAGTATCTTTCCCCTCTATCTTCTCAACTTTTGGTACAACAGAAGGATTATTGGTCACATAATCAGAACCACTCAATAAGCCTGTTCATTTTAATACTTCATATGTATTCCATTGCTTTCTTTGGTTTTCTGTATGCACTAATTACTATTGTGTCACAGAAATATCATGAACTGAGTGAAATGTCTGTGCACACATTTTGTGAAGAATAACTTAATTGTCATGGTAATTTCACAAGGAATAATTTATTGCACATAAAACTATATGTATAATTTTTAGGAACCTGAAAACACTTGTCTTGAAATCATCCACATACCAGTAGTTGATAACATGATTATTTGAGTATCACATGCTGTGACAGTTTCACCTAACTGCACAATTTTTGTTCCTGTGAATGCCAAGCCAAACCAGACAAAAAAACCCATCCTCCTTTTCTAATGATAAACAATTTAGGTTCAAAAACCAAATAAAATATGCAACTTTTCATGCAGGAATATTATGTTTAAAGACCAGATAAATACTTATTATTCAGGAATTGTTAAGTTTATAAATACATTTCTTCTCATTCAGGAATTGTTACGTTTATAAATACATTACTTCTCATTCAGGAATTGTTACATTTAATGACCGAGTATTACATTAATTCTCAAGCAAGAATTTTTTGATACTTCATTTGACCAACAGCTTTTTCGTAATGCGGTCATAACATGCAAGCCACATGACTTGCTATCTTGCTAGAGTGTGCTATAGTGTTTCTATTTTCTGAGTTGGTAGCGTGACACCATTAAAGTGATTAACAGAGTTTTAAGTGGTCAGATACATGTTGGTGATAACTAGGTTGTCTGATTTAAGTGGTCAGATACATGTTGGTGATAACTAGGTTGTCTGATTTAAGTGGTCAGATAAATGTTGGTGATAACCAGGTTGTGTGATTTAAGTGGCCAGATACATGTTGGTGATAACCAGGTTGTCTGATTTAAGTGGCCAGATACATGTTGATGATAAGTAGGTTGTCTGATTTAAGTGGCCAGATACATGTTGGTGATAACCAGGTTGTCTGATTTAAGTGGCCAGATACATCATTACATGTTGGTGATAACTAGGTTGTCTGATTTAAGTGGCCAGATGCATGTTGGTGATAATTAGGTTGTCTAATAAAATATAATTTGCAAGAGGATGCTTCGGCACAATTTCTGCCAGTATGGCAGTCAGTTAAAAAATTTCATTCCTTGTTGTCTACTCTCATTAATGTTGTCCCTGAATATAATGTACCTCAGTATGCAGTACAGTCCATCCTATCACACTGTTATGGTCATGGATCTCATTACAGTACAGTCCATCCTATCACACTGTTATGGTCATGGATCTCATTACAGTACAGTCCATCCTATCACACTGTTATGGTCATGGATCTCATTACAGTCCATCCTATCACACTGTTATGGTCATGGATCTCATTACAGTACAGTCCATCCTATCACACTGTTATGGTCATGGATCTCATTACAGTCCATCCTATCACACTGTTATGGTCATGGATCTCATTACAGTACAGTCCATCCTTTCACACTGTTATGGTCATGGATCTCATTACAGTACAGTCCATCCTCTCACACTGATATGGTCATGGATCTCATTACAGTACAGTCCATCCTATCACACTGTTATGGTCATGGATCTCATTGCAGTACAGTCCATCCTATCACACTGTTATGGTCATGGATCTCATTACAGTACAGTCCATCCTATCACACTGTTATGGTCATGGATCTCATTACAGTACAGTCCATCCTATCACACTGTTATGGACATGGATCTCATTACAGTACAGTGCATCCTATCACACTGATGTGGTCTCATTACAGTACAGTCCATCCTATCACACTGATGTGGTCATGGATCTCATTACAGTACAGTCCATCCTATCACACTGTTGTGGTCATGGATCTCATTACATGGATCTCATTACAGTACAGTCCATCCTATCACACTGTTATGGTCATGGATCTCATTACAGTCCATCCTATCACACTGTTATGGTCATGGATCTCATTACAGTACAGTCCATCCTATCACATTGATATGGTCATGGATCTGATTACAGTCCATCCTATCACACTGTTATGGTCATGGATCTCATTACAGTACAGTCCATGCTATCACACTGTTATGGTCATGGATCTCATTACAGTACAGTCCATCCTATCACATTGATATGGTCATGGATCTCATTACAGTCCATCCTATCACATTGATATTGTCATGGATCTCATTACAGTCCATCCTATCACACTGTTATGGTCATGGATCTCATTACAGTACAGTCCATCCTATCACACTGTTATGGTCATGGATCTCATTACAGTACAGTCCATCCTATTACACAGATATGGTCATTGATCTCATTACAGTACAGTCCATCCTATCACACTGTTATGGCCATGGATCTCATTACAGTCCATCCTATCACACTGTTATGGGCATGGATCTCATTACAGTCCATCCTATCACACTGATGTGGTCATGGATCTCATTACAGTACAGTCCATCCTATCACACTGTTATGGTCATGGATCTCATTACAGTCCATCCTATCACACTGTTATGGTCATGGATCTCATTACAGTACAGTCCATCCTATCACACTGTTATGGTCATGGATCTCATTACAGTCCATCCTATCACACTGTTATGGTCATGGATCTCATTACAGTCCATCCTATCACACTGTTATGCTCATGGATCTCATTACAGTACAGTCAATCCTATCACACTGTTATGGTCATGGATCTCATTACAGTCCATCCTATCACACTGTTATGGTCATGGATCTCATTACAGTCCATCCTATCACACTGTTATGGTCATGGATCTCATTACAGTACAGTCCATCTTATCACACTGTTATGGACATGGATCTCATTACAGTACAGTCCATCCTATCACACTGATGTGGTCTCATTACAGTACAGTCCATCCTATCACACTGATGTGGTCATGGATCTCATTACAGTACAGTCCATCCTATCACACTGTTATGGTCATGGATCTCATTACAGTACAGTCCATCCTATCACACTGTTGTGGTCATGGATCTCATTACAGTACAGTCCATCCTATCACACTGTTATGGTAATGAATCTCATTACAGTACAGTGCATCCTATCACACTGTTATGGTCATGGATCTCATTACAGTACAGTCCATCCTATCACACTGTTATGGTCATGGATCTCATTACAGTACAGTCCATCCTATCACACTGATGTGGTCATGGATCTCATTACAGTACAGTCCATCCTATCACACTGATGTGGTCATGGATCTCATTACAGTACAGTCCATCCTATCACACTGTTGTGGTCATGGATCTCATTACAGTACAGTCCATCCTATCACACTGATGTGGTCATGGATCTCATTACAGTACAGTCCATAGTATCACACTGTTATGGTCATGGATCTCATTACAGTCCATCCTATCACACTGTTATGGTCATGGATCTCATTACAGTACAG
>JAECUM010051942.1:0-14353 GCA_016617855.1 Megalonaias nervosa | reverse complement strand
AAGTGTGGTAATATTACATTTTAACTATTCTTAGTCAGAGCAAATACACAGAAACTTACTAACCTATTTTATTACATAAATACTGTCCTATTTAGGTCATGTAGCACTCATATTTTCTACATGCTATACACATTCCATTATACCTATCATAATAAGTGATGTTATCATGGCATACAGAACAAAATTTGATATGTTCAAGACGTCCATGTATACATCCACATCACCGACTTTCTTGAGACTGTAGTGCAACCATGTAAATGTTTCCAGTGGTTTCTTTGTATAGGATGACCCATTATATGTTCCCTTTAATTGGGCTGATATGACCCAGAACTCATAAAAATCGTTGGTAATCAGATTTTGCTTTGAACAAATGATGTCACATTTTTGAAAGCTTGTTTCTCATTGCCTGAGAGTACAAAATCAAACTCAATCTCAGACTCAAGCTCAGATGTTTAAAGCGACCTTACATTGTCCATTTGTATGATTCACTTGAATAGTATTGTAGTGAGCAACAACTGTATCAACGCCTCATTGAACAGAAACGAATTTCATGTGGAGTGATGTAAAGACTTTATAAATGTATCTATAATAAAATCAGGGCTAATATGTCCCTAAACGATACAATCAACTGTTGGAAATCGAACTCAAACATGTCATCAATGTAAAACTGAATGACCTATTTGGTTGAAACTATCCGTAGTGAAGTTATTCTCTGAAAACTAAAATTCTGGGATTGGTCCACTGCATTATTGAAGTGATGGAATAATAGAAAAAAGGTTATTACTTACTCTGTATGAAGCATGCAAAGACTGCCAATCTGACTTTGTATGGTCTAGATGGATTGATGCTCTCTGCAAGCTCTACAATTATTTCTATCAATGTCTCCTTAATGAAAACAGGGCTACCTGCCTCGAATTTCTACAATATTGAATGAAATATTATGACAAAAGGTAGTAGTAGTAATAGTATTAAGGACTAATTAGGAATAGTTTCCATGCAGTCTAAATCAGCATTGCCTAGGCATGACTAAAGTGAACCAGCATCATCGACCCAAAATTAACGAAAAAATTCTCCGACATTGATGAAAATGTATTTTTCTTGATTCTGAATAATTTAACTATGCCTATTTGCTTGTTACTTCTTCACTAATAATTTTTGAGTCATAGTAAGTGATTATGCTCGACCCTCCTTCATCAAGGGATATATATATATATATATATATATATATATATATATATATATATATATATATATATATATATATATATATATACAATTTTTCAAAGTATCATTTTGGCATCCAAAAAAGTTTTGAAAAACCTGGACTTGACTCATAGATAGAGTTATGCACTTACTTTATCAACACTATCAGTAAAGGGCAACCTACCTGTCCATTATTTACAGAGCGCGCTACATCGTCATCCTTATTTTTTACGTAGACCTTGAATGCTTTTATGTTTTCAGCCGTGGGAAATTGGATCTTTTCCACATACACAGCTGGTACAATTACTGTAATCGTAGGTGTGGCTGACTGAAGTTTCAATGGGCTATCGCTGCTGGGGCGGATATCGGATATATCATCATTTGCAGTAGGTTCGCTGGTTGTGATATATTTGTCTGGTAGGAGAAGAGGGTCACCCATACCCTCTGTTATTTCACACTGTGTTGTCCTTTCCATGGATGGGGTACCTAGAGAAAAAGCTTGATACTTCAATATCACTGTATGCATTGGTCTGTGTGTGTGTGTGTGTGTGTGTGTGTGTGTGTGTGTGTGTGTGTGTGTGATTTAGATTTTAAACGTAGCTTTAACAATTTTTCAGTCATATCGCTACGATGTCTGCAGTGTGACAGTTTAAAGTGATATCTAGCACTGGGGCATCATGCCGCAGACATGTAGCATGATGTCCCACCCAGTAACATTATCCTGACACCAGGCTGGCCAGTCCTAACACTAACCTCTAAATATTGAGCGCCAAGCGAGGCAGCTGTTAGTACCATTTTTTAAAGTCTTTGGTATGACTCGGCCGGGGTTCGAACCTCCGACCTCCCGCGTCCGAGGCTGACGCTCTAACCACTAGGCCACTTGAGCATGCATGCATTGGTACAAACTGCCTAAATAACTGAACTGTTAAAATATTCACTTCATAGTTAATGGTTACATAATATTACAATTCTACTATGCAACTGTGGACTAGTGTAGTGAATAATTTTTGTGCTTTAAACTGTTCATTTCTTTTCGTAAGATAAATTATTTTGTTTGACATTAAAGTTAAAATTCTTCAACAATAGTAAGTTCTGATGTTCGGTTTATATCACATAAAGAAACAGAAACTGACAAATGCTGTTTTGCATATTTAATTGTTTCTATTCACATTAATTACTAACCAT
Source organism: Megalonaias nervosa (assembly GCA_016617855.1). Classification (NCBI taxonomy): domain Eukaryota; kingdom Metazoa; phylum Mollusca; class Bivalvia; order Unionida; family Unionidae; genus Megalonaias; species Megalonaias nervosa. The sequence continues at coordinate 11,965 of JAECUM010051942.1, read as the reverse complement.
CATAACTTTCAATGTTTGACATCAAACAAAATGAGATATTAGGGATTGAGACTGAACAATAAATTGCACTAACAAGAATAACAATAGATCAGTCAATATCTGTAAATATAAAATTGATAAATAGTAATCATTGGTTTTAAATGAGTCACGAGGCTCACATGACAGACACATGTTCGAGTTGTTCAAAATTCTGTACCTCTAAATTTAAAAAATGTGAAAAAAGGGCCAAGCAGCATTGATCTAATTACTTTTGTTCCAAAAGCTTTTGTTACAATAAAAAGGAATACAGATAAAGAAATATATTCGAAATGTGTTCCAACACATTGCTATTAAGATAGAGATTTTGATAAATAGGCACTGGATTATGAATCCTTCACAGTCCTGGGAATGGAGAGTCCAATGTTTTTACTTTTTATCATCAAATCTGACAAAGCAACTTTAGTGTCAACACAATAGTAATAGGAATCAAAGTAAGCATAATAAAAATAGTAAGAACACACAAAAGAGTAAACATGGTTAAAATGTGTAACATTAGTGTAATGGAGACCTGGCCATTTATCAACATAATCAAAAGTGAAAAGAGAAACATACCGGTTGTGAATGTGACAGCTTGTGTTGGTGTGGTTGTTGGTGCCATTGCTGGTGTTGTTCCTACAATAAGAACATAAATGATTATTTTATCATTATCATCGTATTCACTATAAGAAGCTAAATAATCTGCAACAATCAAGTGGTACAATGGATCATTATTTTGCAGAGCGTGATATTGCAGCATACTAAGACATTGTTTGCAATACTATAAAAGTGACATACTGTAAGACACATTACTTTAGAAGGATATTATTTTAAAGGAAATAATTTAGAATAAATATGATAATAAAAGTATTAATTTAAAAGCTCCACTCTATTTTGTCATAGGAAAAGACGGATATTCTTTACGTGTCGAAATAATGGGACAAGTAAGAATAATTTGTAATAATAGCTCAATATTTCCATACCAACAACGCATCCAATAACATCAAAACGGACTTTGGGGTTGTCACCAAGGGGTCTTATTCGAATAGCCAACAACTTTGTAGGTGCACTCAGCTGAAGATTTACTTTATCAGTTGGGTTTGTGTTACCATTGAAAATCTGTGGATAAAAAAATATTTCTCTCAATAATTGGGGCTGGAATGAATGCATTAACTGATGAAAATGAAACAACTTCTTTGTTGACTTAATATTTATCATTATTTTATTATTATTTTATTATTATTATTATTATTATTATTATTATTATTATTATTATTATTATTGAATTTGCGCAACAAAAGCTGTATTAAATGTAACACTTTTTGTTTATTATACTTGTCTTCTTGCAAATGTTTCACACTCTAATTCAACATTATTATTGTTTTGCTATAACTGTACATTGAAGACAATTGAGGAAATTATTTTGGTTTGTTTTGGTATCTTAAGGTAATAATCTAAATTGAAGAGTTCTTGAAAAAGTAATATTCACTTTTACACGATATGGCAATGCACCGTTTAGAAAGCCAACGTAAAACACCCTCTTAGCATGTGGAGTTTGGCAAAATATGAAGATTGCATTTCTTTGCTTGTGACAAGAGATCATATAATTCAAAATTTGAAGAATAAACGTGTTGAATCAGATTTTCAAAGAAAATATAATGCGAAAATTAAGAACAAATGATATCATTAACTTCGAAGAAACATTGATAATTTGATTCATAAAACTACATTACTTAAAGAAGATTTTTCAGAGTTAAGATTAAAAGCCAGTTATACATTTGTCTAGGTGCGTTACAGAAAAAGACAGTTATGTTTGCGCATTAAATTCTTACGCTGTTACAATCTTGTACAACAAACGATCTTTAATCTTCAATCTACTCTCTCGAATTGTTTATCTTCCTTCATGGTCCAGTATAAATATGGACACAAAAGTACACATCTATTGCATTTAAATGAAATTTGTTCACAACAGCATGTTCTCAAGAAAAATCAGTATACAAAAGCAAAAATCTCTATCCTATTCTTTCCTTCTCTCTCTCAGTGATATTAATCTTCAAACTGCTAATGGAATTTAAATAAGTTTTTCGCTTGAGTAAAGAGGAACGAAGATGACATTTTAGTGATATCTATTCCCTAATATTGAAAGCTTTGTGTAGAAATAAGTTCAAAATCAAAAGCAACTACTATTGTTTTCTTTGACTAAGAGAAGCTACTAGATTTCCTGAACAGATAGTCGTAATCAATAATACCTCTGAAACTTTAATTTGAGGTAGAGAAAGGTGGAAAAAGGTTTGTCTAGCACATTGGCTCGATCAGTTCTATCGCTGAGATAAGCTGACCTCCTGTGAGATTAAAGAGTATCCCAATACACTGATTCTCATTCAAATATTCTAAATCCCTTGATGTAATACGCTGCTTATTCCATATTTGAACTAGGATTAAGAGGTTTGCAGATGGAATCATGAATCATATTAAAAATACTGTTAATATTTCAAACCAGAAAATTGGCAAAGTTACAAACAGTCAAATAACAAAACTGGAGACTTACTTTTGGATTTCCATCTGTATCAATCTCTGCCTTCCATTCTCCTGATGGAAGTTTGTACTCAATCATAAAAGCCGTAGCGTAGCCTCCCTTTGATCCACCCCCCTGGACAACGACTTTCTTCACCAGAGTGACCACATCAAATCTTATTTCAGCATATGGACTGGTATCGATTTTGGGTATCCAAGGCGATCCATCTAGTTTTCCATCCCCTGACCCTGATTCCTTATCACTGAAGATGACATTCTTGGATGAAACTATGCCATCTGTCAACATGAAATCCAAGCATGGCTCTAAAGAGAAAGAAATTAATTAAAATATTAGTCACAAACTATCAAGTATGGGTCTGATTGTGATTAAATGCTGCAAGTCGTAAATAATCAGGAAGTATCCAATAAAATTAAATTATAGAGTTTATATATTTACAACTTCTATTTGCAATTTATTGACATTTAATATCCCCAACCATCAGGATAGGTAGCTGCAAAACCGTGGTTATAAAAACAGTAGTGTAGGAACCATTCTCTGTGCTAAAGGAAGAACTGAAGGACCTGTTGATATGTTTTAAACAAATACTATCATGGATGTTTTGTTTGTAATTTTTATTTAAACAGCTATCACTGATTTCCAAAAATAATGTCATTTGCAGTTTCAAAATCCTTTGTGTTGAAATAAAGCAACCAAACTTTACTTTTTGTTTTAGTTTTGAAAGTACAAATAACATAAATGTTGTGAAACAAAATAAACTTTGATATTTGCTTAGTGTTATTGGTTAAGGTGTGTCAATAATAATATGAATCTATAGATTTGCTAGAATGTCATAACACCAGGATGCCTCTATTTACAGTACACTCACTGGGCTTGTCTAGGAAAACGGGAAACGTCAATACTGCTTGACAGTTTCTATCATGTAATACTGTTGAAAGAGCTTTTATATAGACCAAGGTTATTAGAACTGGGTTATCCTTCTCTGCATCTGTGATGTAGGTTGTTTGATTAGAAGAAAATATATGTTGACTAAGGATTAATTCAGCCATGGTGATATAGAAAAAAATTTAAGTAGTAAATGTTAGTAAAGTAAATCTCAGAATTATTAGCAATATGTATCAATCCTCAGTAGATATGACATTGGAATTGATAATGTGTTTTCAGCTTTCGTTAAATGGTAAAATCCGAATAATAACAAAAAGCAGCATATTTTCTAAACAATTCCTCAAGAACATGACCACTTACATAACCGTTTATGCACAACTAAAAATAATGAGTTGTATGAGGAAAGATTTAACACAAGCATTGTAAGAAAATACAGGATGCACAAGTATATGCATCATTCTCTCTCACGCTTTCTCTCAAAAAAGCCATTATTTATTATCACCAATATTCTACAACATCAAAATCAAAACTAAAATAACATCAATGCTGAATTAAAATATTTAAAAATATTTGCCTCTCTGTGGGAGCTACCTGAATGTACAAAACCATTATTCCCAATCGGTGCTAGGCTGATCCTAGCATTAAAGTGTATTCTGGACTGATCCCATCTCAAGTAGAATTGGTGCTAGGCTGATCCCAGCTCAAGTAAATCTGTACTAAGCTGATCCCAGCATTCAAGTGTATTCTGAGCTGATCCCAGCTTAAGGTATGCTATGCGCTAAGCTGATCTCAGCATAATAGTGTATTATGTTGGACTGATTTCATCTTTAAGTGAATCTATATTAGGTTGAACCCAGCGTAATAGCCTATAGTGGCCTGATCCGAATTCAAGTATAATTGGTGCTAGGCTGACCCCAGTATTAAAGTGTATTCTGGGCTGATCTCAGCTTCCATAGTCTGTGCTAGGCTGATCCCAGCTCAAGTTACATCTGTGCTAGGCTGATCCCAGCATTCAGGTGTATTCTGGGCTGATCCCAGCTTAAGTAGATATTGTAGGGATCAATGATCAGATGATAAAAACATTATCAATGCATATTATTAACATTTTATATCATCATCATTATTAGCATCCTTACTGAAATACTAAAATAAGAACAGGATTACCTCTTGTTGTAGCAAGTGTACCTGAAATCGGAAAATACCATTCATTGTTTACCTCAGGTTTTAAATCTGCACCAAAAGCTTTATTACTGAATGATTACTAGTTGCTACAAATAGCACAGTCGGTTGGGTAGAAAGGTTTTATTGAACATGGACTTGTGAAAATGCATGTTCAATCTGTTATCTGCACAGAACACATTTGAAAATGTAATAAAGCTCCGTCACTTTTTCTTTACTGGTTTGGTGAAGAATTATTTAGAATACTGTACAGTCGTTAGAAAGATTCAATTAATATTAAGTATGAACTTCATGTTGTTTATTCACTTTGCATTAGATCTATCAGGCATGTTTGTGTAAATTACTAAGTTGTTATTAATAGAAATTTAAGCCCTTGAAGAAGTATGAGTGGACATTTGTAGGTGAGCTGTTACACTGGGATTGAACAAGCGACTGATACAGAATTTTAAAGTGGTTGATATAAACTGTTCAAGTGATTCATAAAAGGTACTCAAATGACTGATATAAAATAATGAAGTAATTGTTAAAAAATACTCAAGTGACTGATACAAATAATTCAAATAATCGATATGAAACATACAAGTGAGACATGCCTCGTATGTAAGTGATTCAAACTGAGCATTCAGGTGACTGATACAAACTATTCAAGTCATTGATACTTATGTTATCGACGTGTTAATATATGTACCTGTAGTAGTCAGAGCAGCAGTTGTTGGAAACAGCGATGTTGCTTTAGCAGCTGAAATGAGCAAGTATTTCAGTTTTTAAATTCGGCATACTACATATATATTAAGAATACTGCATGCAAAATTCTTTCACCATTTCAATTCATTAACTGCCATTCCTGAACTAAATATAACATAATGATCAAAAAGGTTTCTGAAAGAACATAAGAGCAATATCAATAATCTCAAACTGAAAATGTTCAAAAGATTCTAGCCAATTCTGACAGGCAATTACATATCTGTAGACGCATTCTCCTATATTTGTAACTAATGCAGACAGATTCCATTAGTCTTAAAATCATTACACTCGGCTATTATGCAGTGAAAATCTGAAAGATAGCTACACTTTTTATGATAATCAGAATAATATAAACTTATTTACCATATATCATGTTGTGGCGTCCTGTGGGATTTATAGTATGGTTTAAAAAAACAAAGCTTATGCTTAACTTAAAGTGCTATTTGCAAAATATATGAGACTCTAAGCAAAGGTTTGCGAACTGAACCTTATTATCATAAACTATCATCTATCATAACATACCAAGTCAATTACAGTTACGGTGTCTGATTAATAAAACGTTTTTGAAGATTCAACAAGTGTTCCATGCAATATCCCTATCCGATTTGCAAAACGTTATACTCAGTGTTGTACCTATGTAGGTAAAACTAATTGAAACTCAATGCAGTAAAGTACATAATCTAAGGAATACTCACTAATAAGAGTTGTTTCGCCTGTGACAGCTATCAGTGTGTGGCAGAAAAAAGGATGATTTAACACAAAATTAGATTGTCATGAATTATTCAGCATAAAAAATGTTACATACCAAACTATAATATTTGCTGTTCATAAATTCAGCTGATTCCAGGTGTCAAAACAATTTCTGACGTAATATATTTTTTAAAATAAAATAACAAAACAAGAGGAACTATAGCAACTGAAGTTGCACATCGTCTCAAAATCCCCAACTATTGTTCTGCACATTTGAGCTCCGTCCATACAACACCGCCTTGAGACAATGACCAGGGGATCAAAACCCAAAATTCATCACATTCAAATGACAGGTATATGAAGCCATTGCGCATCTGACCTTTGAACCCCACACCACTACCCTCATATTTAATGGGAAACAAGGATGGCACTGATATTGCAGATAGATTCCTAAGGGGCAACATATCAACGTTTCGTGATTTTGCACAGTGTGGTTTAGACTGAAATGTAACAGACATACGGGGACACAAAATCATGATATATTCCACTAAAATTGGAAGATAATAATTACAAATTTTTTTTTTATTTCATCTAAAGAAATATAACTTGAAATAAAGAATACCTTCACTGATATAAGAAATGGACATTTATCTGCACAAATTTTTATATCCAGGAAAGGAAGATCAATCTAATTTCAACAGGGAATAAACAATTCTTACAAATCAATAGCGAGATGGTCAAGAGCGATGCAAAATTTGATAATGTAAGCAAATACTTTCCTAATAATAGATTAGCGTGTGCAAAACACGTACATCATAATAACGTAACCCACCCCCTTGCAAAAAAGGAACAAAATAACACAAGCTTTGTACAATGTCCATAAATGCTGTGTAAATCAAACATGTCACCTATGCTACATATAAACAAGCCCGCCAAATTAAGCTGGATTAAATGATATGAGATCATATAAACATGTTTTTATGAAATAGTCTAGGTACAAAAACTGCAAGAAGTTAATACGAATGGCACAACATTGCTTTAATGGCATCTCAGTCTAAAGAAAGTAATCTAAAGATGTATATTAATAAACCTATCAAACTTGTAATGTTGTATCTATATGTGAATGATGATGGGCTAATATATATTAACAAATCAGGATAATACCAAGAGCATGCAAATTTAAAAATAAAACAAATGAAAAATTACTTACCTGTTGCTCCTGTAATGGCATGTGAAAGATATTAAAATGTAATAATAATAATAATAATAATAATAATAATAATAATAATAATAATATCATCATCATCATCATTAAGCTGTATCAAAACTGTAAAATAATTTAATTTATGATAAGGATGCTTCCTCAAGAATTGAAATTTTATTTTAAAAGAATAGTTAGCTATTATATTAATCACACACATGAAGATAGTTACTTTTTGCAACTTGGAGATAAAAGCTTTTTATTTGTGAGCATGGGGATGTTAATGGATATGTTACTATTCCAAAGTAAGTCTGAGTGGCGAAATGTTATTAAATCATGATATTTTTCAGTCAGTTTTAATTTAAAGCTGTATTTTTCAGTCTGAGTCATTTCAAGTGTGTGTGCACAAACCATCAACAAATGTGATTGTATATGATTATATGGAAAAGATACACATGCATTAATAATGCTGCCAATTTTCCTGACAGTATATCGTTGTATTCTGCTCTTGCTTTATGTTACACTCAATCATCCAGATTGCATATTACGTTATGTTTGTGCTGTTATTTGCTTTGTTGCAGAAGGCCAACCGTTACTTTCTATTATAATATTGAGTAGAAAAATAAAATCCGACTCACTTGTTTCTTTTTACTTTTACATCAAACTACATGTACATTAAGAATTATTTTGCTTACTTACCACAGTTCAATTCATCTGTATAGTCATCACAATTTGCGATACCATCACAACGCTGGTCAACTCCTAGGCACTTGTAGGTATCACAAACAAAACTGCCTGGGTCACACGGTGTTGTTACAAATCCTGTAGAGGTTATAACCACCACTGATGTAGTTATTATTTCAGTGGGTGGTGGAGTTGTTGCTAAAAAATAGAGAAATGTATATTCATTTTCATGATGTCAATAGAAAATAAATATTGAATAATATTGTAAAATATATATTAATCAAAGTCTTACACTTATGCCTACACCTGATTTCACAACAGTTTTAAATAAACAAAATGCTTGCAAATTGAAAACATTATCTTCTTAAGATGTACATTTATAGTCTTTAAAACTGGATGGTTTTTATTACGTTTCCATTTTGGTTCATATCAGTATAACAATAGCTCAATTTGTCCAACATTTTTCTTGTGATCAAATATTGGGCTAAATGTGGTAGATGATCATTTATTTATAGAAAGCAATGATATCTGCAATCCATGTCAAACAATTTGTTTTAGGATGAAGTAATCTAACACAAAAATTAAAGTATATCTTTCAAAAGCAATCAGACATGTGTGTGTCTTTAACATCTTAGTTACAACCATATATCATTTGTGACCAAAGGAGATGAACAGAACATTTAAAAAAATGTATTTCGGTCTAAAACAAAGAATACTGATAAAAATAACATTATGATACCCATGACCTAATTGCAGATTATCTGAGTATATCAATATTTTGAAATTACCATAAGCTCAAATGTATCTACTTTGAGATCTAAAATACCCGAAGAAATGTCTTACTTTCCAAAGGTGATGTTGTTACTTCTCTTGTTGTCTCTGGAGTAGTTGTAGTCAGAAATGGAATTGTGGTCATTTTCTTAAAGGTGGTAGCTTCCTTTATGACTTGCGTTGTAGTGGTGAGAATCTTTTGAGGTGTTGTCTCTGCAACTATGCATGAAAAGGAATAATTTATAACGATCAAAATGTATAACAATGGCCTCACCTTAAACTCCTTCCGTCGCGTATCCTATACACATATTTTTCTTGCAATACATTAACAAAAGGTTTGTAAGATATCATTGGAATGATGATGATCCCCAACACTGTCGCGATATCAGATTCTCCTACCACTATCAGTGCCAGAAAAGTATTATCGATGTCTTGCCGTTCACAGCTGGCAAAAAAATAAAACCATACTTTACACCAGAAGAGAATTTTTTAAAACAAGATTGCAAGTTATTTTTAGAAGAAAACTTATAATTATATGTAAGCAATGCATACAATTCTATCGATTGTTCAGCAACTTTTGTTGATTCAATGCTTGAGTGTTATGGTATTATCATTATTGTACCGTATTTCTGTACTGTAACCGAAGTCAACTGGAAAATGATTACATATAAAAATTTCAAAGGTAAATATGACACCTGTCTTCACCAGTTTGACTAAAATCAGGTCATTAATTTATTCAATAAACACTCTTTGCCTGACTGTGCATAATAAATAGACACTTGTTTCTAGTTCATATAAACATGAAAATAGAAACTGCATCAAGATGTAATATTTCTTTCCATTCTTAAACCTCCTATGCATGTTAATTCCTTGCAGGCAATAAATACTACGTAAGCGAATCTTTAAGAGAAAATATCTCCTTTAGTATACAGTTATGGCACAACTGAAATAAATAAATTTAAATTAGCTTTACACATTTTGGAAAATGAAAACAAGCATACTCTGTTACTTTTTAACTAAAGAATAGACCTAGTTACAAGAAATCCACATAATCCGATGAGACATCTGTATATTCGAAATATCCTCTAAAACCACTGGAGAGTGAAAGTTGGGTCAGTCTGACATCCTTTTGCATTCAACATTGCAGTGCATTATGAGTACTCCCATTAGATTTCACGACTATATATGAAACAGTACCAATAAAATTTAGCTAAATGCAAACATATAATATTGATAACTTTACCATCAACAACAGTAACTGTTGCATGAGTGGCACCTACGATTCACAGGTGCAACGTAAATGAAACTCTAAGAAGTTTACTGGTCTGCAAAGAAAATGAGAGCAACTGCCTTGATATTATTTTATTTGAAACGATTTGTACAGCATGACAAACATGAGAAGAATATCACGGACAAGATGTACACAAAGCGGGACAAGACTAAATAAGAATACTCAGTTAAGGAAATTTTATTTCAAACATCATGCAACAATGCAGCAAGACATCGTCTGTGTGTACACATACAGCAAGGAAGAGAGATGAATTGGACCCATGTTGTTAGGTAGCTGTGGTTTATATTGTGCAATCCAAACAACAATTTGTGTGCTCAGCGTAGAAAATAACAGCAGAAATGTGTAAATTTAGAAAGCATTCACCTCTTGGGGTTCAGCTATGTTCAACAATATATGCAGCTTAATTAGATTGGCAGTTGAGTCACATACCTTCACATACAACCATAGTTACTAATATTTATTACGTTAAAGTTTAAAATATGCTCCTAATGGATGCAAGGACAGATGAATGGACGTAGACAAGGATGGAAGCAGAATAGGATAAAACACTACCTTTGACACTTACATTAACTACATTTTGTCTTTCAGCTATTAATATTCTCTGTATATACAATCTTTGAAGTTGTCCCAAAGTAAAAATAAAAACATGTCCTGAATATGTTATTTGAACCACCAAAATTGGTATACAGGAAATGCAACAATCACACAATACCTGTGGTAGTGGTAACAGTGGTTGCGTGTGCAGTTGTCACTGTTAGTGGAATAGTTGTTTCTGTCACAGCTGTTTCTGCAGTTGTAGGAATTTTCGTTGATGTTTCCACAGTAACATATTCTGTGGTAATGGCTGCTGTTGATACTGAAGCTGTTGAAGCAGTTGTAGATTCTTCAGTGCCAAAAGTGCCTAGAGATAATAAATTCAGCTAAAACTAAATGGCATTCTAAACAATCACATTTGATTACTAAAAAAATAATCAACATACTACTTTTCAGTTGAAATACACCATTTCAACACATCACTTAATGCATTGTTATGCATGTACCATTAAACTAAGTAAGGGAAACAGAAATTATTTGTTCCTTACATAATTTTAAATTACAACAAAAATCTATATTAAAGTGAAGAAATAACCAGTTTAATAAAAAGAAAAATATATTGTCATTACATCTGACGCATTACGGCCAAAACCATTCAGCATCAGTCTGTACAAATGATGTATTTATAATGATATATTTATAGCATTCCATTGATTTATCTTCAGTAAATGGGATGTTTTTAACATTTGTGACCAAAGATAGTGGCAAAATAGTTACTGCTGAGCATATTAAAGCCATTCTATCTGAACTAAAATAATTTGTATCATGAAAGTGTTTTACGCATAATCAATTTATTCAGATTGTTTAAAGCATGACATTTTGAACTGTTACATAAAGATCTCTTGTTTTTATTTTCAGGTGTCCATGTAATTGGTTCTTCTGATAAAGTTACAGTGTAAGGACTTCATTATTGCATGTCCTGTTAGAAATAACGTCAGCATATAATGGTTATATGTGCATACCAGTGAATACTGGAGATGTTATTGTTGGTTCAACCTTTGTTATTGTACTGGCTGCTGTCATCTCTCCTGTGGTAAATGGCATTGTCGTTGTCTTCTCTGTAGCAGAGAAAGAGACAAATACTGAAAATGATTATGCCATTCGTTGTGGATGTGTTTATTTTGAAAGGTGTACATTTCTTGGTCTTGCACAAATGGTCAGATTCATTAGCGCTTAAATCTGTTGGTGTAGAAAGTGGATCTATTATGTTCACAGATGTGTAGTTTAAAGCAACCACAAATTTAATAAATATTTGTAGCTATCAAATGAGAATGACTTAAATATTTTTGTCTACATTATTAATTATATTTTAACATACCAAACGTGTTCTAATTTAATGTAGTTAAGCCTTTATATACCGGCCACACAATTTATTCAG
>JAECUM010051941.1:0-15344 GCA_016617855.1 Megalonaias nervosa | reverse complement strand
CTCTCTCTCTCTCTCTCTCTCTCTCTCTCTCTCTCTCTCTCTCTTCCGAAACTGCCTAAATAAAGTTTTAAATGTTCTCATATAACACAGAAGTACTATACTTATTTAAATTAAACTGAACTCAATAGTTTAGAAACCGCAAGATGTAATAAAGTCTACATATTCCTGACTTTGTCCCCCCCCCCCCCATTAAATCTAATAACTTCACAAGTTTGGGACTTACGCTTCCATCGGGTCAAGAGCCAAGGCGTGCGGTCCCTCCAGATTTTCGTGAATGAGAACTCGGTACGTAGATGTGTGATTGCCTAAAAGTGACTGAACCATGATCCACTTGTACTGTGGATCGGTCCAGTAGATGTTATGGCTGATCCAGTCCACCGCCAACTTGACATAATCCTTTGAAAGTCCCCTATGAAGAATCGCCCATTCATTGTCTCCAGAAGGTCCAATGGAGAAGTTGGTGTTTTTGTATATGGCTTTTGTGTAATAGTCGTACACGTAAGCCTGCTTTAATATATAGTCTCCATCTACACTGAGAAGCCGAACGTCTAAGGGGAAGCGAAATGACCGGATTTGATCCAGGCTGGGCGTTCCGTCCGGAGCAGTCGGAAGTGTATATATATGTTTAGTACTGGTCGACGAAGCAATCAAACCTCGGTTATTCTCTTCAACAGAAATAATTAATTAACAAAGTTGGGCATGATAAGCGATAATAAAAAAATTACTTGGAAATTAATTGTGACTACATAGTGCCCTCAAATGAACACAATTTTATATAATCCTGATAACAACGAGGCAGTAAAAGTTGAAAAATTTGCAATGCAGATGAGACTGTGGAACCTTAAAATACAATTGTACATACTAACTCAGAGTCAGAATTAGGATACCCTTCAGAGATAGATGGAAACAGGGAACACATTGAAACTAAATATCTAAATATCTATAATAAAATGTTATAGGGTTTAAATCAGTGTAACCGGCACACAGAAACATGCATTATTAGCATACATGTAATATTTCTTCTAGTGTTCGGGTTTTTGTCAAACCCAGCCTCACCCTCGAATGTCTCGGGAGCTTCAAAGTAACAGGTCTTTGCCCATTTGCCACTCTTTAAAACATATATGCATAGCCCCATCCTGTCTGCCATGACCTTGCTTTACTGTATGAAGCATCACACTTTAGAGGTTCTGTATGGGTACTGTTTATCCTTTAGCCATTCTCTTTGAAATGTTATTGCAAGGAAAGTTGGCAATATTAAAGGTTCAGTTACATCTTCTGGCTGATTTAAACATGGTTATCATTAGACGTAGTATCGTAAGAGAGATTTTGCCTTTTACGTTCCTGTTATCCCTAATACACGTCATTCCTCTATCCCCCATAATATGTGCCCATTTTAGCATAGTATGCACACATGTTGTGTAAACCCTTTTTTTTATTAGCGTTAAGAATCCAAAAAAGTGAAACAAATCCAAGCAGAACCACCATTGTCACTCTAATCAACCGTAATACACTTCCGATTTTACCAAACCCATGAGGCAGTATTTCTGCTGATGGTAATGTTGCCGCTTTTAGTAGTATTCGAGTCACTCATTGCCGTAGTCGATCTCTCATAGGAACGTTTTTAGAGAGTGGTGCATCACTTGAAGTCAATCCCGCAAGTACCTTTGTTGCGCTCGTAAACAATTTCAAAAAAAAAAAAGTCTTATAGGCCAGTTCCCTAACGATTTTTAGTCTTACACAAGAAACGTACTACTTTCATTATATTGAATATCAGGTTGATCTCTCATGTACAGATACATCGCTAATGCTTCATTTTGAGGGTCCACAACATGCCCGTCTTGATCCACAAAGGGGAAAAAAATATGTATCAACCAGCCATGAATACAAGAAAGATACACAGGTACTGTGGGAGTAATTTACATCAAATCACCAGACTAAACAGTTGGTGAAAACCCAAACAGTATATAACCATAGCAGGCTATCACTGTTGTTGCAGACTTGGTTTCATAACTACCGCTGATTCCGCTACAGGTTAAATTGCTCTGCGTCTCTGAAGTAATTTTGACTACGCTGTCACGCGCGATATTATATCAAATTGACATAGGTCCTGCACGAAAAAATGTTGAATTTCGAGAATATATTTGGGCCTACCAAGAACTGTACTCAAAGCTACTGTCCAATGTTAACCAGATATTGTGTAGATTCAATTACAATGGTGGTGCTGAGTATGGGCTCGTGACCACGTATACCAGTTTTAGAGTCCTTCCCGGTCAGTACCAAAATCCCTTATTGGACCACCCATCAGCTATTACCTGATGTTAGGCCGACTGTAATAAACTAAAAGTGACACAAGTGCGAGTTCATGTATACGTGATTCCCCAACAGTAACAGGTGTCGAAAAAGTCACACTGAAATTTGGTTTAGCTGATAAGATTGTTATCATCGAAGTAACGTCTAGGGGTGTATTTCCAACAGCCTGTTGCATCGTAGCATAGATTTTGCGTAAAATCGCATCAGAGCTCATCATCTGTGTCGTAATAAGCATCGCTGATATCTTCAACAAGTTCATGAATCAACGCGTTATATGTTTTCTGTCCATGATGTCACTGATGAACAATCGCCGACAAATTGATTTGGCTTCATTAGTGACTTCTGGTGTGTTGTTGCCCTAGCGTGTTTCCAATCGATCAGTGAGGTCGTTATGGTTACTCTGTTCACCAAGGTCTTCTCCTTGACGCCCTCGTCAGGCGAATATGTTTATATTGTTTGGGGGTTTTTTTTTCATCTTCACTGTTAGTTGCTGTTGGTGCCGCCGATTTACTTGCTCTCCTAGACATTCGATTATTTTTTATACGAAATTGCTGTACAGGTTGTTTTGCAAACCACTTTTCAATTGTTCGTGCTGATTTTCACGTTGTTGTTCTTCTGGTGTCCTCGCAGGTGGTGATACGTGGTTGGATTATTGTATAGTTGCACGTGTTCCTTCTCTAGTTTGCTCTTCGCTTTGGGATGAACATTTTTGGTATGCACTTGTGCGTTTTTTTTTCTTTGCTGAGTATGTTGATTGTTTTCATTATTACTATGTAGTTGCATTTGTTCCACTTTTTGTTGTACTGTGGCTAATTCAAGCTAGGGGTCTTGGTCTCCATGCTGCTGACTTGGCATCACTGGTTGAGGTACGTGGAGGTGTCATGAATTCTGGCCCTGATGTTTCTCCTTCTTTACCTTTTCTGCTCATAATTGCATCAATTGCTTTTGCAACATTATACCACTGATGACGGGTATACTGTTGCTTTCCAGTAAGTACTATTTTAGGCCATTCTTCATTCACGCATGTATCATGTATCTTTCTTGACATTTTTATCATGTAATCTTTCCAGTTAAGAGGTCTATTGCAAGCGAAACCGTTCCTTGAGATTGCTGGTAGCAGAGTGAGGATTCTTGATGCACCTGTGAAAAATACATAATTTAACATCCTACATTGTTAAATTATAATGTCCTATCACGAAATTAAAGTCGGACTTAGAGAAAATCAGCTGCTGAAAATACAAACTTAATGAGAAACAACTGTCTACTCACACTAAAACATTCTCTAGCAAAATTAATTGGACATGTCCCTATATGGTTGACCCAAAACACAACTTGCTGATATTAATGTGTCCAGAAAAGATAACCCTTCGGTGGTGCTAAAGGTATCCAAATCATAGGTGACACAAACGAAGAAGAAATAATTCCATTCCTTGCAGAGATTCCTTTATTGTTGGAAGTAGCTTCTCCAACGGTTGCAAAGGCCGTGGGATTAAGGGCTGTTGGACCTGCGTCAGGAATGGCGATGAGAAAGGCGGAAGGTGGTTGCATACGACTACACGAAGGAAGAGACTTACGATTACTAAGGACAAGTCGTCGAATACCATCGCGAAGAAGTCCTCGATTACCCGGTACAACAGGCAGAAAGTCACGCCGTGACTGCTCTTGATTTACTCGCAATGGTAAGACCAGTCAAGAACGTTTTTGGTGTCTTTATGTTAGATGATCTTTCATCATTGGTGTCATGCACATATGAAATCTGGCTTTTACAAAAGGACGCATGAATAATGGCACCTCTATATAGTTTGTATTTTGACCTGGATAAACTTGCTGGGCTGCACTTATAGGTAACCAAGTTGCAATACGAGTAGATGATACTATCAAAATCATTTCTGACAATCGATTACAAAACCTGGAATTGCAGGCAGTTAATCCACGCCAGACAGACTAGAACGACTAGTGATGAGACAACCGAAAGCAGCTGCGCTTTCACTTCCATCGATAGGAAGCCCCTCAAACACATGTGTATAAATTGCAAAAATGGCAATAGGAACCGGATCACGGAGGTATTGAGCAAATATTTCCTATCCTGCGATAGACATGGACACACGTATGTTGCAAGATCGAAGCAAGGCAAAATTAGTAGCATTTACGGGCACGAGGCTAGGATTCCAGACGCACAATGGCTAACACATTTTCAGGATCTTGACACATCTCGGCATTTTCCTTCGTGCGAGGCATTCTTGGATGTCAATGAAAGACTTTTATGCGACAATAATGCTGCATACAGTGCAAATGATAATATCGGAATTATGTACAATGGCATCGTGGTATATTTCAGGAGCGATCGTTACATAATCGGCCGAAAGGAAATCGAAGCAATCCTCGCAATTCTCGGTTAGAGTGAAAAATACTGTAGGACACCTGAGCTATTTGTCATATTTCTCTAATATTAGATATCAAATATATATCTGAATCAGCGGTCATTGGAGATTTCTAAAGTGGTTTTGAGCAAGGTCCAGACCAGCTTAACACTCGTGGGGAGATCTCCTGCACGATTCCACAATATTATGGCTTTGTAGAGACAGTCACTTAAAATAGAAATTTACAAATTACACTTAGTAGTATAAGAAATGCCTACTGATATTAAAAGGCGCACAACCAGCAGGCGATGTGACCCTGTTTTAGAACTCACCGTCTGCTGTCACCTGGTGTAGCAATTCCAGCGCTCAGCAAACTCGAAATCGATGCATTATCGCGCAAAAACGCCCATCACTGCATCCGTAAGTAGTCGTGCAAGCACTCATGGATTGTTTTTACAACGACTAAGATCAATTCACCTACAAAAATCAACCATTTTGCATTTCTCGTTGATTATGTTAAATCAATATTGACTCAACAATGAATGAACAAATCTCGACTGATATTCAACAAAGACGATTGTCCATGTAAGAGCTCTTGGGTACAAACGAGACTTATCGTTTCTGATGACAATTAAGGGCGCAATCAAAATAGATTTACGTGAAAGTGGCAATAGGCCGGAGACGTAAATATTTCCCAGGTTTATTGTCTCTATCTTTGTATGGTAATTATAGAAGAAGTAACGATGATTGGTTAGAAGTGTTTGCACGCAATTGCACCTGGAGATGTCAGATTGTCCAGAAAATATACATCCCATTATTAATTGGATGACTGTCATAGGCACTCCAAGTGGCCGACGTGAGAAAATAATCAAAGAGGTAAAGCATATGCAATATGAAATTGACAAGAGACGCCTTTTGTAATCAAAGAAGAGCCTGCGTTTGGTTTATAAATGTTATTTGCAGAATCAAGGCCACTGCTGAACTTGGTATTGCTGAAACTGGGGCTGGGACAACACGAAATCACATCTATCTTATGTGCTGTCGGGGCTGTATGAATAACGAACAGGTTTTGATTGAGGTATTAGGGAAGATAATTTTTTTATAGTTATATTCAAAACGCGTGTTAATTTGAAATTTCTCATAGCGGCATAAATCAGTTTCAATACAATAATTAAACAGTATTCGATGGCTATTATCGTTCAAATCATTACAATGGTTGCGTTCGATATCCTGTTTGCGAAAATGGACAACTACTGGCACTCTGTATACATATACGCCATTCAAGAGGCTGAAAGTGAAAATCATGTAATTTATTTTCCAGGTTGTATTGATCTGCCCAGTAGAGTATTTGCTTGACTTTGAAACCTCCTAGAGGCAAATGTGAATCGGACTATGTCTTTAGGGCACAATAAACTGAAAGATCATAAATGAATATTTTCTTTGACAGAGAGTAAAGAAGTATTGACGTTCATAATCTTTGACATACCGATACACACATTCTTTCTGACCCATTGTCCGTTCTTGCCACAATTGACACTTGTGACACCGAGTTCGGGAGAAAATCCTGCGTCACAAGTGAAGTTGCAAATGTCACCGGGATGGCGCGAGCAGGACGTCACAACACCGCTACCAACTGTAAATGGGCACCTTGCTGATTCATAGGAAAGAAATGAAGACTAAATGATGAGTTAGAAAACAAATATAAATTGAAAGTAATAATTATTATATAACGAATTTTTTACCGAAATTGCAGTTTCTTAGTACGTTCTGTCGACAGATAGGTATTGGAAAATTAAATTCATAGATACGCACTTAAGTAGTTAATTAGGTGTGTAAATAGGTAAGTAACTACACAATAATAAATACGATATAATCATGGATAAATATATGCATTTAAATTAACTGATTAGAAAAATAATCAAGAAAATTTTAAAAGTGACACTTACTGATAAGCAAATACTTGTGGAGTCCAGTTGCCCTCACGTCGGCACGTTCGATATTTGCTACTGATTTAAAGAGAAAAATACGGCATTATACGTCGGCTTCATGTCTGGCACACCATGTCAATTAGCAGTTAATTATTGATGTTGGACACTCTAGGATTGCTGCTAGTGCAGTAAATGGAAACTACATGTATATAATAACTATATTAAATATGATGGCATACCTTCGCATCATAAATACTTGGAACCTATTTCTTAGGATTGAAAAAATATAAATAGTGTATCCACCATATTTAGGCCCCTACACCCGAATGATTTCTAATCCAATTACCCATGCTCAGAACAAATCTTTCCGTTTTAACTCTATAAACAATCTTTAGTTACAAAAACATAAATAAACACAAAACAAGAAAAAATACCATAAATAGATCATTTCTGAAACCATTGATGCCATAATATTTGTTATCTCCCACATACCTGATATTTCATCCTTTGGAAGTTTTCACATCCTAGGATACATGTCATGGTAAAATGGTATAACATTTGCTTTAACACCCATAATCCCATGTTTTAGCAATGTCTTATTTTAACACGTTGAAAGCCTACTCACTTGTTGCATACATGATACATCTTTAGATGTTTATAAACTATTTTAAAAGAGATAAACGGCAACTGTATTTTATTTTCTTATAATTCATCCCAGCAGTGCCAGGGAAAAATGGAAACCTGATGCCAACCAAATTATAATAGAACAATCACAAAACTGAATCTTTATTTTTCTATATGCAAGAATTTTATACTCTTTGAACGTACTATACATGGAATAAATGGTAACATGTTACCTATTTAACATATTATCATTGCCTTCGTGGTCAAGCGGACTGTGAAAAGTTTAAACTCGTCTCCGCTGGGGATCCAGCTGTCAGTGAGAGGACTAAATTCCACACCAATGGGGATCCTGCTGAGAGAGAGACGATTCCACTCCACTCCATGTTAAATTGATATCAAGAACCTTCCAATTATCTCTCATGGATATGGGTATCTGACCAATAATTGATTATTAAATATTTTGAGATGTACCCATTGGCGCGTAAATAAATTTAATTATTTGAGTCATACATTTCATAACCATCAGTCTATATACTGTATCTAACAAGCAAAATATTTATTTGTATTGTCATATCCTGTATTTACGTTGCGACTGAAAATATAGTATGTGTACTATTTGTGGCAGGCTATGCTATTAATTGCAGACCGAGAGGTCCCATTTTTAGCAGCACGAAGTGCAAGAAAATGCTATTAATCACCTGCTTTTAGCAGCAGAGAGGGAGAACAGGAAAATAAAACTTCCTACAAATATGAAAACACAAGCGTCAATGACATAAAACCGAGAACTCTAACCGGGTTGCGCAAAACCGAGGTCTCTAGCCGGATTAGCGCATTTTTCTTATTTTTTTCTGTTGGTGCTTGTATTTTTAAATTTTTATGCGTCCTCGTTTACCAACCCGGGACTTTCACTGTTGGTCGTCATCCTCTCTGCTGCTGTAGCGACGCGGTCAGGAGGCATAATTAAATCATTATTCTATCAATAATAATGAGTGATTTTACGCTAGCCATGGAATCTGGTACAGCTAAACTAGCTTGACAGCGTCTTGAGGCAATTAACAAATATCTTCCCGTTCGTGATTATGCCAAGAGGCAACTACAGCAGCACCAGGAAGCTTGAGTGGAATTTGCAGAGGAAACAGCAGAATTATTTAAACCGGTTACACATGCTACCAAAGGTCTTCTTCCCATGTTAGACCAAATCGCTAAAGCAGCTGGGAAATAGCAGAAAGAACTAAACAAACGAAACAGATTCTATAAGAACTTCAAGCTGAAATAGCTGCTGCTCCACCACAGTTACAAGAAGGAATACAACAATTACTTCAGGGTATTAACAAAGTTCATGACGAGGTCGGCGATGTGAATGATACCGTTGCATCAAACCCAAGACAGACACCAAAACCACCAGCCCGATTTGCCGAAGAAGGTCGTAAATTACTTCGAGAGAGAACTATAGCGGTTCCCGCAGAAGGATATTCAAATCGTCATAAATTATTAGATCCAAACACCGCCAGTGTTTCAGAAAAAATTGGATTTCTTTTGCATTGCGAAAGTCCCGTGGTATATCTAGAATCACTCATAAATATAGGGATGAATTTGCATATTTTGTGAAACAAGTCAAAGAAGTTAAAAGAGTGCCAATACCCGGAGATATTTTATCTCCCGAACAATCGCCATTCAGACCACGTCGTGTTGAGAAAGAAGAAATAATTGGAAGCTGTCTCGTCGCTCCTGGTACAGGTACAGGGGGAGGTGGTTTTATTATTCCATGTCCCAATAACGTCCTTGCCGATGTTGATAGACTAGAAAGTCTAATTGGTGAAATACGAGCCGGCAATAATTCCCCATAAATCATTAATGAAGCAGTTGCTATTTGTCAGAGACTATTCACTGGCGGTATCATGGATATTAATGTTTACTGATCCCTCATTGATGAAATCGCTGATGATTACCGCAGTGATTGAGGATATGCAATTAGATCAGTGACAATAAAATAAGATGATCATACATAATGCTCAACATGGGCCTGCAATGGTCAAGGTGATAAATTTGCGATTACCAACATATAAAGCTATTGAAGTTGTTCGTGATAAAGATAATGGTACTGTTGGTGATGTTGCTAGTAAAGCATTCTTTGCAATCAAGGATAGACTAGCACGATCAATAAGATGAAAACCTCAGCCAGTAAAATTACCCAGCACCGAAGTTATGCCTGTAAATGTTATTAAAATAATAAATCAAGCTGCAAATTAAAGACTAGCAGAGCTGGCTTGTGTCCCTCTGCCACTGGTAGAATCAGAAAAAAAATATAACTGCTAGTCTAATAGCAGGAAGTGGTCTTCGTGTTAGACGATAGCAAAGAATAATAATGTTCAAGCGTGTATCTGATCCCGAATTTGACATGGACGCTCCAGACCCCAAAGATGAATCGGTAAGTGATTATCAATATTATTCGTACGATACACGAGAGCCAAATTAACGTTGAAGAAATGAGCTGCCAGTTCAGGATAGAGGCACGTATTTCTTACCCGCTGAGGTATTTATTGAAGAAGAAGGTGAAATTCTTAAAACAGACGATACTGAATATGGTGCTGATGTTAGAGTTAGCTTTGTTAACAATCGTATAATGGAGTTGTTCAACAGTGCCACGTGTAGCAGCTACCGAAGAAACATTAAATCGTGCCTGGAAAACGTCGACGTAACCACGACGATATTGGGTCTAGCAAGATATTCCGATGATTATTCAAGATCAGCTGGTCCATCAGTGATGTATGTGAAGGGTACTTCTGACCACCCTGACAACAGACAGTATGATATAAGACGACCAAGAAACTTCGCCGACAACTCTGACACTGATGTGTGGCAGGTGGTTCATGGTTCTAATCTAGAATTCAACTTAGGATTCGCAGCACGTCAATCAATGCTGAAGGATGGAAGCAGACGATTTTCATGTGAAATTCCACTGTCACCTATCTTTGGAATTGTGTAGAAATGTCTGTAATGCTATTTTGGACCCAAGCAAACAGTTCTACTCGTACGAAAGCCTACCGACGATGATATAATTTGGCGCCCTATCGGTGATGCAGATAAAGTAAAACTGACAAAACATTCATTGTCGATGCCACGAATGATATCGTCATTGACCGAAGAACAACGGCTGCTCTCTTTATTGAACTCTGGTGATAAATCAACATTATCATGGTTGGTGATCACCACAGATAGTGTTTAAAGTACCACTAATGGTTTATTCACATGGCAGATAGCATCACAGCAAGGTGTCTCTGTACCGCGACATATATTCATTGCTTTCCAAGATACTGCTAGAGTAAACTCACAATTTCATAGCACAATGATATTTGACAAAGTTGGTGTTACTGAAGTTTCACTGAGAATAAATGGGCATCAAGAACCAGCTGAGCACATAATACTGAACTTTGATAACAGTCATGTTGCACGTGCATATCATAGTTTGATGACATTCATGGGGACGTGATCAAAATGTTGATTCTGGTCTACAAATATCACATCTAGATTTTCCAACGTTGTATCCGATCTATTATTTTTCGCTGAAACACATGGATTTATTTAGACAATCTGTAGTTGTCATACACTTTCGAGCTCATGCGCCAAGAGGAGCTATTGCTAATTACAGAGAAATCGCTGTTATACTCTCAGACACAACAATGCTGCTTGAAGGTGTTGGTGGACGAATGAGAGTCATCGATGCCCCAGTGGAAAACATGTAGTCGGTTGCACGATCAGTAATTAAATCACCCAAGATATTATAATGTCATATCATCATGTTAATGTTACTCTGACTCCTGGTCAGATTGAAAAGCATCAACCAGCATTAAAAATGAATTCTGGAATAAAATGTTTGCTGAAATCAGCAGCGTTGCAAGGTCCAAATAAACTATCCCTGACAGAACGTCAACTCAAGCACTTCAATGAAGTTAAACGATCAACGACTTTTCTGCGGTTGCCATTAAAGACATTGCCAAGAAGGGTGGTATCTTTTCACTTCTTGCAGCTATACCAGAGTTGATAGCCGCTGCAGCCCCAGCTGTTGCAAAAGCATCTACACTTGGTGCTGTTGGAAGTGCCGCTGGGATGGCATTAAAGAAAGCAACAGGTCACGGACGAAAGGCTTCTAAAAAACTGGGCCGGGTCTAATATTGCCAGGAACCCCTCATTCATGGTACAGTCGAGCTGCGAGCGGCTCAGGTCTGAGACTGCCTGGTACACGTCGCTAGACACAAAGCGGTCGAACTTCCCATGTCCAAGTTTCATCTACTTGATGCTGCTAAGAAATTAAACATCAAACACTTCAAAGGTGTTTTATTCGTGATCAATTACCAAAACAACCAATCCGTGTTGAAACCGGTATCATTAATCTCGATGGAAATTCTGGTCCGGGTGCTCATTGGGTTGCATATGCTGTTGACCCACGTGGAGATGTTTATTTTGATTCATATGGGTTGGCGACACGAAAAGATTTTTTTTTTTTAAATATGTCGGCGGAATGCACAGATCTGGTATTCAACATTACCAATACAGACAATAACTGATCCGCCAATATGCGGCCGTGAAGTACTCGCTGTGCTCGACGCTGTGTCAAATTCCATAACATCGTCTGGGGCACCGCCTCATAAAGATATGCACACCAGACAACACCGTCGTCCAACGATTTAAACAGGTCTTAGTGTGATATACAATGGAAGATATTTACGGAAGATCTGCTAAAGGCATGCCTGAAGGTGACTTATCCAAAAATGCAACCCATGACCAGGTCAAGGATGAGCTCGCTAATCTTTTGCGTCTCACAGATGTGGACCAAAATAAAGTTGATGTTGCTCAGGATCAGCAAGGACATTTAAAGACAAGCAATATCCCTCTGACAGATATTATTCTGCTGGTTCAAGGTGCGACCGAAGATAATTTTGTGGTGTTTGCTAAAAACAGTAAAATTAAAAACTCGGTAGAATCAGTTCTAACACTCATGGGAGAGATTAATGGACGCATCAGAAGAACTGGAGATATTATGTATGGCGATCTCAACATGAGCAGAAATACAATTATCAATGTCAGAGAACCAAAATCAGACGATGATATGGCAGCAAAACAATATGTGGACAGCAATGAGATCAGTAAATGCGTTGCTAAAACTGGCGATGCAATGACTGGTTCTCTCAATATGGCTAATAACAAAATTACTGGTCTTAGAGAACGAGAATCAAACGATGACACTGCAGCGAAGAAATACGTCGACAATAGCAACATCCCGATGAAGACTTCGTTAATGACAATCAATGATGGAATGATCATGTTTAGATCTGAATATGCTAGCCATGTTAACGCGTTTATAAATTTTCTCAGAAACATAAATAAAACCATTAATGAATTTTATGGGAGTCCAGCAATCATCGACATTAAAAACATTACCGATGGTATAGTATATACAGTAGCGTCTGGATCAGCATTATGGACACCATTCAATAAATCCATTAAGCATACCGATAAGGTTACCGGTGTGTACAGGTTCTCAGTATTCGGCGTTACAACACTTACAATATCTACCACAATTTCACGGCGTTATCCAGTTAACGGATCTTCTGCATCTATGTTAGTGATATTGAAGCTAAACGACGAGGAAACATTCGTGGTGGAACCCGATAAAAAGGCCTCGGCGTTTTGTACTATTGATGTATTGAATTCGTCGCCAATATGCCACATACTTCAAGTGTTAGCAATTTACATAATGAACCAATTACCGGTAACCCCAAGTGACGTTCAAACATAACAATGATCCAGACGGTTGTGGTCGTCATGTATCACCAGGTGTTGTCAATATCGCATCAACGATTGCAGTCCATCTGGTGTGTGATGCTATCCATGGCAGTTATCAAGTTGATCTTGAAAGATCCAGGCAGGCACAGCAAGGATATATTCTATACTCATTTACTGCTGAAGTTCCACCTGGATATTTAATTGTGTCAGTATATGTTAATTCGGTTTATCTGAGATATCGTAATCCGCTATAGTCACATACATTTCAGACTTACTGACCAGAACGGACACCTTCTTGATTTAAGAGATCAATCTTTGACGATAAGTTTGTATGAGATAGTGAGACTAGTTTGTTTTGCACAGTAAACAAAAATACTGTATCTCTCCAGCGGCAAAGGCCTCCAACAATAGTCCCTGATATAATGGGGGATTATTATTCGGTGTTACAACTTTCACTTTCACAATTCGATTGTGCACAATCCTACATATTTTTTTTCAACTGTCTTACACGCTCGCTCACAGTCTTTTTGTTTCATATTCTTGAAACAACTCTGATCGAATTGTCTCATCGACTGTGAGAGTGGAGCGAATTGCCGGACGTTTCTGTCATCAAAGGCGTAAGCTTGCGATTGTTGTTTTATTGCCTGTTGGAGTAATTTAATAAAGCCGTATTCGGCTGCTAGTGTGTATCTTCTTTCAGATTTTCGTTCTTGTAATATTTCAAAATCATTTGTTATTTTTTCAGGATCAATTTGAACAAATAGTTATAAACCCTTACCCTTGGCAATGACAAGAGAGGAGGTTGGGGCATGTAAGTTTTAATTGCAGAGATAATTACATTAATATTTTCGTGATTCACTATATAATAAAAATATTACTTTAACTACATGTTGTTTTAAGTAGCAAAAATAGACAGTAAGATCTGAGCAATTTGCCGTTCCATGGTGTCCCGTCATGGGGTACCCTTCAATGAGGCGTATTCTATCTGCTAGTTTTATTTTGCCGTTCCATGGGGTCCTTTCTAACTTTGCCAATTTATTTCCCGTTCCATGGGGTCCCTTCATGAGGTACCCTTCAATGAGGTTATTTTCTTTCTGGTTGTCCGTTTCTGGGATACCCTTCAATGAGGCTGTGTATTTCTGGCTACCTCCACTTGTGGAGGTGTTCATCGCTCTTACTGTCTATTTTTACCATGAGGCGTTGGGTCCCGTTTTTCCACCCTATGGTAACGAAATTCTAGAAATTCAGAAGGTTTCCCAAGTAATTCTTCCATCAACAGGTTTATACTAATAACTTTACATTTTGTGCACACCTCCCCCGAAAATCAAAAACCGGGGAGTGCAAAATCAGCACCCAAGACGTTGTTTAACATAGCTGAGAGGTGCACACGAATTTTTAGTTATCATTATATTTTTCTGTTGAATTTCAAACTTTTTTCTGGAGCCCTAATTATTAAATGCGATTTATTGCAACCGTCGACAAATTTGTCAGTGACGGGATTGGAATGCCAGTTTCCACACGTTGAGAGTGAAACTCCACACCAATAACCGCTCGGCTACGGAGCCTTCTTACTATCATATGTTTTAAAAATTATTACGAAATAAGCAAAACCTGGAAATCCAAAAACAGCATTTGGGGGCGTGGCCTATTCCTTATGAAGGACCACCTAAAGCTTGCTCTGTTGCCCTCTTGTTCCTCTTGCCCCGGCCTTGACAGCGTCCTGGTGTAACACACCAGGAGGACAACGATAACGTTTTTAAGAATACTGCGGAAATACAGGAACCCCATGATTGTGAGCCCCTCCACAAGTGGAGGCCGTCATTGAATCTTACGCAGTTGATATCACTGCCTTGTAACACGGATACAAGTGAGGCTACTGGATTGGTTCTGTTTAATATTTAGGCAGATCTGCCAGGAGGTATCTCCCTTTACCGTAGTGTTATACTGAAATATTATTTTTGTTTTGTATTTCTTTGAAAATGCTGAGTTGGTTATATTATCTGCCACACGGCATACCAAACGCCGGCAAATATCAAAATAGTTTTCAGCCTTGTTCATTGATGGAAATATCATTGTTTTGCCTCTCTGTGGATTTACTGACTTAACGGGTCTTGGATGCTTCTTATTATTTCCAGCGTTTTTCTATGCAGAATTCCGACTCTGTGTAAGAGCTTGAAAGTTATTCAAAGAATTATCAAGTATTTGGCCGTTAATATGATCAATCACAAAACCATCCCCGATCAGGCCATTATATAAGTCATACACAAATCTGTGCAGAGATACATTGTTTTCCCAACACCAAACATGAGATAACCAGCATTAGTGACAAAACCGAATG
>JAECUM010051938.1:0-10979 GCA_016617855.1 Megalonaias nervosa | reverse complement strand
ATATATCTTTCAACAGGGTTCACGTGATGTAGCTACTCAATTCCTCCCCTCTCTTTAATGTTACTTTTCCTATTTTGTAGCCCATCGTGTACATTAAAGCCACCAAATTTAAAATTTTCGAGGACTAACAACAGTAAACGAATTCCCAGAAATGTTGCGTTCGACTTACCTTTTTGGATCAGGGATAAAAATGATTCATTTCGGTGACTTCTCATGTTGGATATATACACAAAGAACGACATTAAACGACGCATTCTCAAGAAATCGATTCCATATGTTCTCATTCAAACATCTGTTACGCCTTATGACACTGTCATTAACGCATATTCGTTACAATGCACACCTTCGGTGTGGTGAACCAAGCTGGGATTATCAGAATGAAATGAAGACTGATTTGGATAAGAATACTGAAAAAAACATGGATATATTTAAAACACGTCTCAAAACTCATTTTGATGATCCGGAATTTGAGCAAAGTGGTAATAGAAAAAACCCCATTAAAAGCAAATACGTCAAAACTGTGTGTGAATATAAATAATAACATGCTTGAAGTTATTGGCTTTATTTGCGTAGTCTGCTGTGTTAGTCTGTAAAGATGACCTGTTGACCATCAAGCATGTCAACACAATATCCTTTCAACATGCGCCATTTGCCTGTCTGTTATCGCATGCTACTGTATTCCTTTAGAAAATCAGTTCTCTTTACTTTTCCGGAGATTTCATAGGACGTAAAAAATGTTACTTATATTTAGTATACATGCTCGGGTTCGAGTCCTACTTGGAATGAATCACAACCTTCTTATATTTATTATATTTTATTATATTATAGCTTTTAATATGAGATCCCGGGATAAAAGCTTACCTCTCTGTTTTACAGTATATAGGTGCCAATTTATAACTTCTATTTCATATATATATCTTGACTTCCAAATAAACTTTCCGTGGGATTAAACACATCGCTTAGTGTTTAATGTCTCTTTCTTAGTGAGTAATCGTACAGACCGAGTCCAACTTCGAACTTGTTCCATTCTTATTTTGGGAATTAGGTTATAGCCTAGTGGGCATGGGCGCTGGTACGTGAGAACTATAAGTGGCATGGGGTTCGTTAGATCATGTTGGAGTCTTTATGTATAATGTTCTTTCATATAATCATGTATCTGTGCATATAATGTGGGATCAAGGGATTCGATATTTGATATTTGATATATAGGTCTCAGTTTATTATTATAATTTCATGTATATATCTTGACATCCTAAACATAAATACAGCAAATATGTCAACAACCATTCGATTTCCCTCAGCCTTAGACTACCAGACCATGTGGGGGTTCCATATTTCCAGGTATACATCGTTTGAATTGTTTGACATGTGATCTTAAGATCCGCGGAATGCTTGAATGTATTATTTGTGTTTATTTCTTGCACATAAGCATGGTTGCATGTTTATATTTTCTTCACTCTTTCCTTATTGTATTGAATGGAAAGTGTAATGCTTTACAACCACCTGTTCTGAAGGACGCTCTTCTGTTACATTCATATATTGATTGCATGTCAATAGAAGTATTACATTTGCCCATCTTTATTTGTATATTTAATGAGTGAATTCATTTGGTGTATATATTATTGAAAAAACGATGTTATTCATAATTGGATATAAGACATCTTTTACGCTTGTAGTGGATAGATGGTCAACGTCCGTCCAGCGTAATTTAATACAGATCTTACATATTGTCCATTTCAGACTTCCTTGGACTCGAAGACTTGTCCGAACTGTCGTATATTTTCTCTTGTGATATGAAGATGGATTTACTCTGGAATGACAACTCACTTGCTGTACGAACACACACACACACACACACACACACACACACACACACACATATATATATATATATATATATATATATATATATATATATATATATATATATATATATACACATACTGCTGTGGTTTTTAGCAGTACTTAAGAGAGAATAATACTTAATACGGTTATTCTGCTGTTTTTTGTGACGCTAAATTATCAAAATAGAGAATATTTCCAGGAGTTCTATGTATTTAGAAATTTTGTTCCAGACTTTTAAAACAAATTACAACTCTAGAGATCATTTGTTTCTTTTACTACTCATTTTTGACTGAAGATTGTCACAAATTATGAGATGCGTCTAATTAGAGCTTTAAATCAGCCAGATATTTTCAAATGTCTTTCGGCAGCTTTTCTGAGATTTTCTTCTCAGCGCAAAGCGCGGTAGGGAACCATCGGTCTTCTCCACATCGACAGATTTGACTCCCAACCATTTTTTCTTCTCTGTAAAGAATAATTAACTTCTCAAATGCGCCGATTCGTCCTGGAATTATAACATGACATTATAATTTGTAGAAACAAACATAACGTATTTAAAAGAAAGACTTATCATTCCTATTGATTTATTGTGACAAAATAATGAAAATTTGTGGATAATATAACTATGAATGTTCTGTTGTTTCTTTCTCCACTTTTCTATCAATTATAGGTCAATTATTTATTATAATCCTTATATAAACTTTTTTACTACAAGAAATAGAAAGAAACTTTTTAAAATTTAGATCAAGCTGTGACTTGTGCAGTTAGTGTTAAGAGTAAATATGTATACGTTAACATCATAATAAGTTTAAATGAATGCAAAATCGAGTCAAATAAGAAGCGTTACGTTTTCGTTAGAATTCGCCACCTCCTTCCTCCAGCCCTCAACCTAATAATTTAATTGGCAATTACACATTAAGAATATGAAAATTATCCAAAAAGTAAATCTATATAATTGAAAGTCCAAATTTTTAAAATGTAGAATGTACCTCGTTTCACATAAAGAGCAGTGATATCAGTATGATTGGGGCTATGTACTTACATTTAATGTTATATAGTCTGCTTCCTTTTAGGTATTTTTATTGTCGCGAGAACAATGTGCATTCCCCACGGAAGAACATTATTAGACTGAGAACAGAGGTCCTTGGCTGTCCCACTTCGAAAGATCGCAAACCTTCAGGAAAAGTAAATGTTTAATTAAATCGCATTAAACACGATCGATTCTCTTTAAAAACAAAGCCAGTGTGCACCAATTCATACTCTTGTGTCCCCGCTCACTTTACGTGAAAGGCTATCGTACGGACTATGTTTTCCTTACAAATTAATATAATGTTGATATAATTATAGAATTAACCAGGTATAGTAATAAATAAATACTGTTACTAAATGGGGTCGGTTCCTGCGATTTCGTGCTTTTTTTATTATTCTTTCGAATTAGTAAACTACACATGACGACTGACCTAAGCCGTTTTGATTAAAAAAAGCACGTTTTTGTGTTAAAATACTTTTTGTATAAGGTGACTGAGAATAAATATTTACTTAGAAAAAGGAGGTTTCTAAGTTGAAATGTTTTCCTGTACATAAACCTCAGGGATTCTCCTATATTGTTCGTGTCTGCCCTTTATAACCGACAACAGTGTATCATTGTCTTATTTATGACCTCTGGTAATGTCTGCCTCCTTTGGTTCCTTAAATTCTCTCTTTGCTCACCTTTCTAAACAAATAATTTCTCCATAATTGAAAATATGTACCCTTGTTGCCCTCAAATTAATCGTCAACTTTCTAAAAATTAATAAATACCGTTCGTATGCATGTTTTTTGTGCATGTCTGTTTATACTGACTCACCGTTTTTTACACTCGGGGCAGCACTTTTCTTTTGGAATGACGGGGTCTATTCACTGAAGCTGTTGATTTGGGCATTGCACGGATTCCGCTTTAATGATACCATTAGACTGGCAAACCAGCCGCTTGCATGTAACATTATGTACAATTTCGCCTGAATAATAATAATAATAATAATAATAATAATAATAATAATAATAATCCGTATAAGCATCTATTACTCCAACAGTAATTGCAGACCTGATTTACTAGGACAGAAAGAACCCGTTAAAATAGTTTGACAAAAATGTTTTAATTTCTGATCTAATTTCAAGTTTAAAGACTTGAATCAATTAGAAAACAGCGTCTGGTAGCTACTATACCTTTCACATAAAAACTCTGATTTTCATTTCATGTAAAATTATAGTCCATTGCAATGGATACATACCATAGAAAACAATGTCCATGACAACAATAAATACAACATTAAAATCGATACGTACAGTAGAAAACAATGTAGGTGACAACAATAAATGCAACACCAAACTATACTGCTCTTTGCAATAAGCATCTGAAGGTCTTCTCCAGCGAAAAAAAAGAAAGGGAAGAAAAAAAAATAAAATAAAAAATAAATAAAAAATAATAGACATTGTTTTCAAACTATCATTAGATCGTGTTATATTTCCAAAGGATATTAAAAATATTATAAGTCATTCACATTGAACAGCCAAAACTAGAGAGTATTCATAAAAATACGGCCTTTTCTTTTTAAATAATTTGTAACTGTCTTGTTTAAAAGTATAAACAAGGAAACATGAATTGTCATGTAAAGTGTTGTAAGTTCGACATTTGCAGAAACTAGGTATAAAAGTGTAGAAAATTTCCGGAATATTGGCCTTGTTCCTTGTGTATTGTTTTTATTTATACGGTACGATGTAATATTTTATTTTCTAGATAAAATGACTAAAATATCGTAGAATCAAAACGCCGTCTCCTTCTGCGAGAGGCTGCACGATACAAACGCAAGTCACCGCCACTACATCTTTAACATTACTTCAGATATGCGAAGGACGGCGAGACTCTGGGTCGTATGAACTTATCCGTGTTGTGGAATAAGGAATATATGAAGGTAAGTAGAGAAGCCACATAGAAGCTGTTTCAGTACAATCACGAGCCACATGAATGAAGTTATACTTGATCTGAATTAACGAAAATTGTCTCTAACGGCGAAATACAACATAAACGTCAAGAACAGACGTAATCACATGCACATTTATATAGAACGGAAACTTATAGCTTGTCAGATATATACAGTGGCGGTGGAGGTTGGCTAAGGTAGCGCTGTAGCGTTTTCTCTTTTGTTTTTGGGGGATTGTTTTCGGGGGGCGGGGTTGCTGCAGAATTTTCAATTGCACCTTCACTTTAGCATAATGGGGGTAGTTCTTTGATAATAAAACCCCCTTATATTTAGGAGGGGGGAGAGGGAGTTTAGTAAATCACATAAGACCTGTTCTCTGAATCAAAGTACGAGCGCACTAAAGAACATTGTCAGCGGATGCCTCGAACCCTCGCGTTGGCACTGGATATATAAATAGACAAATGTTGGCTAAAGAGATACGAAAACATTTTGATAACTAGCTAAGTTCTGTGCAAATTATTCCATCACCTAAACTGACAGCACCGAATATATAGGCAAAGACGTACCAATTACTTATATAGATAGTATATATTTACTGGGAAGAAAAATAAGTGCTTATTCCTTAGTTTATGCTGGGAATATCGAACATAGACACACATATTAAAGATAGATAGATAGATAGATAGATAGATAGATAGATAGATAGATAGATACCGGAGAGGTAGTACTTTTTCCCCTGCCTACACCGACACACTGGACAACATTCTCCGTTAGGAACCACATAGTTCATGCACGTTAGCTTTGAACATCGGATGTTTGGCACGTGACTTGTCCATTTGTTTGACACATGCACGGGTAGCATGGGTCATTATTTACAATCTGACCTGTATAAATATAGCGGAATATGCTAATGGTTGATATACAGTCGGACACATAATTAAAAAGTTAGTTTTATGTTCCGTGTAACTGCAGATTAAAACAATCAGAGTATGTT
Source organism: Megalonaias nervosa (assembly GCA_016617855.1). NCBI lineage: Eukaryota > Metazoa > Mollusca > Bivalvia > Unionida > Unionidae > Megalonaias > Megalonaias nervosa. Next base: position 5,183 of record JAECUM010051938.1, on the reverse strand, counting down.
TGCTTGTGACAATTTCGCCTCTGTTGTATGATTTATGCTATTATTACAGTGCACAGATGGGGATAACACTATTAATTTTCGCTGAGGTAACAGCCTTTGTTTACATGTAATTATCTGAGCGACACAATTTGTTTTGATGTCAAATATCTGCTTCATAAGAAATTGAAAAGGACAACTAAATTCTAATCTTCATGACGAATAAGATAATCATGACGATGATTATGTTTGTTATTGCTATTTTTCTTATGGCCCATTTTCTTCTCGCTTAATTGGTAGCCATAGTGAGCAGTTGTTAGCATCCCGGACATGCGACTAGACAGGTGCTAACAACTGTCATGTATTTATATGCCTTTGAACATAAGAAAGGCAAAAACTACATACATTCAACTCACCATCATTATGGTTATTTTCTTCATAACTTTCTCATTATTATTATTATTATTATTATTATTATTGTTGTTGTCGTCGCACCTATTTCAAATAATTTCCCTTGGAATGTACAACCTCAGACAGGACAGCACTGGCCCTTGGGCACAATGGGACTCTCACAATTCAGTTGTGCACATGCAACCATTTTGCATTGTATCTGACCATTTTCTCCACAAGTGCAATCAACTCCACATGGGGTATCACTAGGCATGGCATCGCCTGCGAGAGAAAACATTTAAACCTAACCTCTATTCCTCGATCGTGATTCTGAATATATAATCTGCGCATCACATCTACATAGTTAAACGTGACAAAAATAGTAGAGATTTTAAACAATGCCAGCTTTGGACTCACGAGACTTTAGTTAATACATGATATTGAAGTCCCAGAGAATGCTAAAGCCCAATTAACACGTTTTGAAATGAAATGATGTGAGAACAAAATAGTAACTTCTTTCATAAGCATCATACTCCATAATATCCATTCCTACTTCCTACTTAAAAGTCAAAATTGCAAGCTAAAACAATACATCAAGGCAAATGAAACCAATTTTTCCTAGTAAAATATGTTTCTTCGAGAATACTTATCTAATCATAATACCTATGGAGAATTACTACTACCTCGCAAATCCAGCCCTCACAGATACTATGTTTATGCTAAAGGGAGCTAAAAGCTGCCTGCCGATCTATGTGGCGGTCGGACAGAGTGAACTCCAAATCGATGTAAAACATGGCTGCAAAGTCTAAGAACCTCTCTGTTACTACTGAAGTGGAAGGAACCCTCTCTATGGGATTCACTGCGTGGAGGCCAGGAGGATGTATGCGTATTATGATTGGATAAGTATTCTCAACGAACATACTGTACTTGGAAAAATTGGTTTCTTCTTTAAATAAGTGACCCAATCATAATACGTTAGGAGATTAAGTAAGAGGTGGAGGGAGGTACAACCCCTTACAGCGGAGATACCATCTCCGGACCCCTAAGGTATGTGAGAGAGCTTCTCGGCAACCCGACCGGAGGGGACTCCATCTGTCGGGGTTCAGCTTGAAATAGGGACAATTTTCAACCCGCAAGGGTGACCTGATAAGCTGCGAATATAGGTCTTAGCAGATCGAATTTAGGCCCTTTGGGATGACAGATCTCTCAGATAAAAGCTACAGCCTGAATATTGTCGTTAGCGAACAGTTTCGGACGAATGCTAGGCTGGTGCAACTGATCGAACCTCATGAGCCGAAATGTACAATACGTTCATTTCAGTTGGGGTTATTTCTCTATGTGCTGAGCGAATAACCCACTTAATCCATAACATGAGAGTCTTGTTGATATGTCCTGTCTTGTCTTGAGAGGTAGAAAGAAGCGTGATTTCCCTTGATGCAACGACTCCGTTTTATTAAGGTACCACCTCAGTTCCTGAAACTGGGTCTTGAAGGGGCCCTCAGCTGAATGTTTCCAAACGGGACAGAGGTTTCGTGACGAAAGTCTGGTTACCAGCCGGTTCTTTGCGATGAAAAAGGATGCCGTCATGAATAAGACTGACCCGTCTTGTCGGAACTGCATGTAATTCTGGTCTGCTGATAGGGCATATATTTCGCTATATCTGCCTGCAGTCCATAACGCAACAGGAAGCAGGTATTGAATGAAAGGTGTGTCAGAGACGCCATTGAAATTGGTTCAAACGGTGTCTTGTTCAGCCAGGTTAATACCCAAGATAGGTTCCACTTGGGCGTAGGGTTAATGTTTCGGCCGTGTATACTCAAAGTTGGCGAGTAGGTCGGATAAGTCCTTGTTTTGTCCGATATTCTGTCTTCCATGATGACGAAAGGTGTCAGCGATCGTGGAGTGTAACCGTTTATCATACTCGGTGCTAACTTTCTCTCTTCGAAGAGCCAGAGGAGGAAATTTTCTATCTGCGGTATAGATGTCTGGAGAGACAGGACATGTTGGTTTGTACACCACTAAGGGAAAATGTGCCATTTGTCTTCTTATGCTTCAGACTGGAGGGCCTTCGTACCTGAGCGATTCTCTCCACGACTGGTTGCGAGAATGTTTAATTGTGAGGGCCTGTTTAATATGATCCAGATTGTGCAGGATAGGTAGCTCTGGGCAGGGATGAAACTACTACCATCGTGGTTCTTTGAGTAGATTAGGGAAAATCCTAATTTTCTGAGGATTTTCCTATGCAAGATTGAAGAGGTCGTTGACCCCTGACCTCTGCCATTTGAATGGTACAATGAGGATGAGGTGACAGTCTGATTCTCTTGCTTTCTGTATCACTTTTGGAATCAGATGTGTTGGAGGGCAGACGTATGCTTCCAATTTGTTCCAATTTATTGATAGAGCGTCGACTGCCCAAGCTTTTTCGTCCGGGACTGGAGAGACAAATGTTGCGATTTTGGTATTCCACCTTGTCTCAAACAGGTCCATCAACGGTTGGTTCCATCGGGAACATATCTTAGTGGAAACTGAGGGATGGAGAGACCATTCCGTCTGCATTAGTTGATTTTTCTGAGACAAAGAATGGGTAGTACGTTTAGGCGTCCAGGGATATGGCAAACGTGTATGTGGATTGGTATCGACAACACCACCTTAGAAAGTTCCACGCCATGACGCAAAGGCTCGGGGACTTGGTTCCTCCTTGCCGTTTGAGATATATCACTATTGTAGAGTAGTCGCGCAGAAAGAAAACTCCCTTGCCATTTAAACATTCCTGCAGCCAGTGAAAGACTTACACAATGGCCTTTATCTACAGAAGATTGATATGGAGATGGCGTTTCTGGGGAGATCATGCACCGCTGGCTTTCCGAACGGATGATAGTTGGTGGGCTCCCGAGCCCGTACTTGCTTCGGTACAGACAATAATCTCAGGCGGATGTAAGTGCAGAGTTATACTGCGGAAGCAAATGAAGCTGGACTCTTCCTTTTTGTCATAAGATTAAGAGATGCTGGGAATCTAGTCCAGGTTACTGACGGATTAGGAGAGGGAGACCAGAACGCTGGGGATTAATAGCGGAAAACGTCCTCGATGGAGGTTCGGAAGCTTGAATCTTCCCACAACATCAGAGAGTCTAGTAGTGATGACATCACTTGAGAACAAACAACACGTTAAGGTTGCATGATGTGAGGCTAAAGTCTCCTGTAATGCACGTGACTTAGCAGCCGATGAATGACGAGGTCTGCCGCTCACTAAACTCGTTGACCGCCCTGAATTAGAAACTGTGACTTCCAGACAATTGCTGCGTAAAGAGTCTCGTCTCGTGGCAGAGTGTAGAGAAATCATGCAACAACTTCTATTCAATTGTGAGGAACTATTCTTGGCATCGTGGCGAATGGGTGTCTCGATGCTGTATGTGGGTAATACTGGTTAGACTGCACATGTCTGCAAAATTCGGGATCGACGTACTGGAACTCGGGCTGTTATCGATTGAGCCCGTAATATTGATGTTTTGGCCCTTTGTGATCCCTGGTATATTGCCTAGGCTGGTCGCAACGAAAATAGACCTTTTGAGTGGGGAGGATATCGTTGAGACCATCAGTTTGGGACGGGTTATGGGATGTTTGATCCACGTAACCTGTGCGTATGTGTGCAGAGTGAATGGGAACTTGTCTGTTTCTTTAGCTCTGTTCCTCGCTGTTCCTCAACAGAAAATCCAGTAGAACCACGATGATGCAAAGTAGAGGGAGTTCCCAATAATGTTGAGTACTGTAGTGGTGAATTGGGGGCCGTAGCTGTTTCAGGGCGTGTCAATGTCGGCCGCTTAGTGGCTGGAGGGTAAGAGTTCATTTATCTCACTTGTCCGCCAGAAATTCTCACACTGAGGAAAGGTCAGCATGCAGATTGGTGACGTCTTCATCCTGAGCTGTGCGTTTTTGCGCTTTTCGAATAGTTCTAATCTGTAAGAAAAATAGAACAAAACTTATGAAACTGTAGCCCTGCACCTTTCTTTTAGAAAGCAATGTCAGTGAAAAGCTAAATCTTAAAGGGTTAAACCAGAAATTGATAACAGTCTAGTAAAGCAATGAAGCGTAACAGTAAAATGTAATGACAATACCACCTGTAAGGAAGAGGAGTATAAACCTGTGAGCACGCACATATGATGTTTGAATATAGTGTGGGCACAAAGCTTTACCAAATAATGATTACTTGCAAAAATGTGATAGATGAGCTCAATTACAATGTTGCTTGCATGAAAGCTCAAGGACGGCATGTACAGGTAGAATCATTGAAGCATGGCGTTGAAAGGCTAAGGATGCCATGGTAAAACAAATTCACCTGTAAGGACCAGAAATGACGGAATTATACATACATATGGAGTCTTTTTTACGGGTTTAAAGACATGCTCACATATAAATATTGTAGACCGAACCTATCTTATGAAGTTGCATAGGTTAGCCGTGCGAGTAACTAAGGACTCTTGAAATATGACGGAATGCTAATACAGATAAACGTGAATCAAGTGTAGCCTATAGAAACATGCATGAGCAAGACCCGACTGAGTAAACTGTGTATGGAAAGGTTACGTGTACTTGTCCGACCAGAGCGGAAGCAATACAGAAATGTACAGAAGTGTCTACATTACACACAAAAACCTTGAAATAAAAGGGAACTGAGGCACGTTTATATGAAAAAGCCCCATAGACGGCTTGTACAAGTAAACACAATGAAATTAGCGCCCGGACGCTATGAATGCCTTGGAAAACAAACCCACCAATATGTACCAGTTAGCAATGGAACTATATATATATATATATATATA
>JAECUM010051936.1:0-30169 GCA_016617855.1 Megalonaias nervosa | reverse complement strand
ACCTCTTAATGCTGAGCGCCAAGCGAGGCAGCCGTTAGTACCATTTTGGTAAGTCTTTGTTATGACTCGGCCGGGGATCGAACCCACGACCTCCCGCATCCGAGGCGAACGCTCTAACCACTGGGCCACCGGAGCGGTTGATAGTCTTCCGTTAGTCATCTGAATGATCATATGTCTGACCGATAGTCTTCCGTATAGTCATCTGAATGATCATATGTCTGACCAATAGTCTTCCGTATAGTCATATGAATGATCATATGTCTGACCAATAGTCTTCCGTATAGTCATCTGAATGATCATATGTCTGATCGATAGTCAGTCATCTGAATAGTCGGGACTAGTCCTTTTATTGTACAATATTACATTTTCTATAAAAATCAAAATTTGACAGTCGCTTGGCACGACTTCCTATCATGCACTTCTTGAATTTTAATCACTTGCAATAAATGTTTTTTGTAAAGTTTCATTTCAATATCTGCACGTGAAACCCGAGTTTTACCTCACCTGCACTCGACTACTCCCTCGTTAAAATACAAATCTCGGATAAATGGGATCATTCTTTTCTGTTTCATGCAAACAATACGATCGAATCATTGACGATAATCTCCCTATTTGATTATGGTGTATTGCTGGCAATATTTTTCTGGATATACACTAGCCATATTAACTATGAAATATTTGATAATAATCTCAGAAAAATTTCAGTGTAATGTCCGAATTATCTCTTGATCCGAACAGCTTAGGTCCATAACCCGATAACTTTACTGGCATCCATATTTATAACGAGAAAATATTTCGAAATATTCTGCTGACATAAATAAATAATATACAAGAACTCTACGGTTTAGCATTACATAGCATTTATACTAAACCGTACCTACATCATATTGTTAAAACTCTGCTGTGATATTTTCTTAAAGAAAGAACCATTAACTCCACTTCTTACTGAACCTAAAGGTCACGGAGACATTACAGGACTTAGTACCTAGAAATGCTTAAATCACCCCACATGCACCACATGTACTTTGGGAAAGTTACGACTTCACTGTCTGTAGGCTGAAACCGACTTTCACGTTACTTGTTCACAACTAACCTCTTGTAATCCTGATAATCCTACAGAAATTGAGGCATCCGTTTTCCTGAATCATTACAAATTTACACAATGTTTCAGGATAACCTCTTCATTTGATTCCGTCGCAATGTGACCTATATTTCACTCACGGCACGATTAACTTTGAGTTCAATGTGATGTTCGGGGTTTGCTCACAGAATTCTTGGACATGTAGAACTTGAGGCAGTAGCCTACTAGCCTTACTGGCAACCGTACCTATTCCGTAAAAATAATATGATAAATTCTCTGTCGAAAGAAACAAATAAATTAATTTCACTTCTACTCATCACTATAGTATTTAGACCCAGTCATACCTATACCATACTGCTTACACTCTTTTGCGATATTCCTTAATGCACGAATACACCACTCATTACATAATTTAAAGGCAACTAGGGCATTGCACGAAACAGTACATAGGTTATGTTAAATCACGTGTGTCTCGTGCACTCCATAAAGTTAAATCTTATTCAGCTCGATAACTCGCACGGAACTCAGATCTGACAGGTAAAAATACAAGTTCATATTATGGTGATTTTTAGAGTTCCCGTTTCGCTTAGTTTTAATAGCATACCAGACAAAGTGCTGCATTTCGGGTTACGAAGAGTTTCGTTGGTAGTGGGATGTTCCGAATGACGTGTTTCACTTTCAGAAATATGAAATCAAAAGATCAACAAAACATGATATCGCTTTGGTGCCCTATCAGGTCTACTTATTTGAATAAAAATAAATAAATGAAAGATCTTGAGTTTAACTATATTGGTCTTTACACAGACTCTAACTTTTGGCTTACCTGTAACTGCTGTTTTTGTTAACTTAATCCTACAGACCTGGGGTTTCGGTTTTCTTGGCTCATCGAGAAACAACAGAATCGTTAAAGATATTATTTTCATGTGATTTAAGGCAGATAGAGATTATTTTCTTCATAACATTCCTTCACTGCCAGTAAGTCATTCCACGCTCCCCTCGAGACGTACAAACTGGATTCACAATTTAATGACATTATTTCATATTAGTTATAGTTTTGTTTATTAGTTATTTATGTTTGGATTATTGTGGGGGGGGGGGGCGGCGCATGCATGAATAAAGGTATCTCATTTTAGGTCAAACAATAATTTAAAGTCAACATTCATCTTCGTCGGGATGCAGACTCGTGTTCTTACAGTAGAAGGACGTAAAGTAAAAATCTGAATGTAACGGTCACCCATGACACTGGCCAAAAAAAAAAAAAAAAATGTGTACTAAGTTACGTACAAATAGGGCATTTTGTCCCGACGTTTGCTTATATACAGGTTACTGCTTTATAAAGGTAACTGCTACAGAAGTCATGCCTCTGCTTAGTTCTGCAAGACTACACATGTCGATAGAACCCAGCAGTCGTCCATATGGCGTATAGTTATAGTTTTCACATTTTTTTTCAGAGAAGATAATTACCTCTGGAAATATGCACACGCTAATTTAAGACCACTCTCTGATTTAATGCAATTTCAGTGATGACATGTTTTATTGGAATCGCAATAGATGGCATTCCTTTCAGAAAATAGCCCTTTTAGATGCATCTGGGAAGTCCGATTTCCATCCTGCATTTATCTGACTCAAGCACGGTAAATGATACAAAACAAATGGCAACGAAAATTAGACTTCTCAAAGCGGGAGGAAAATGCGTAACTTTGATACAAAACAAATAGCAAACGAAAACGGGACATCTCACAGTGCGATGAAAATAACTGTTTATGGTACACGGATATACTAATTGAATCGTCGCAAGGCCTTAGCCTGTAGCTACTCTTCAGTTTTGAAAAATAGATACTGCCTGTTCTGACACAGGAAAGTTGGTCAGGATAAAGTGAAGTTTTAACGTACATGTTGCTAATTTTCAGTTGACATTACTCCTGCCTTCATACTTTCAAAATGCAGCCTATCACAGCCACCAACGGCTAAACGTGTTCTATAATTTTGTCCTTTTTTAAATGATACAAAGCAAATCAAATGATACAATTAGTTACAATACTTGGGATATGGCAAGAAAAAGATATCTGATTGAGGACATAAAAAACCGTTCAAGGGAGACAAATAGACTACATCTGACTTTTGTATGAAAAAGTACATGAACGAATCAGGATACTATATGATAAATGTAGGAACTTGTGACCAATGTTGACACAATGTAGTGAGGTCCATATTATGGTATAAGCCAGGAGGATACGTAATTTGTCACTGACACTGTGAACTACATGCTTCTTCTTAGAACGGCACTAAAATGGATGCCACACTCTACACCTGGAGATACTAAAGCGAAACAATTTCTTGGCTGCACTTCTCGTGTCTGTTTTGCAGACACAACTTTCTTTCTTTGCAATGTCTAGTTTTTTTTCCCAGCAGTTGTTGAGGTATTTTAGTTCTAAAAGTTTTACTTTTTTACTTTTTGATAAAAATTTGCTGCATTTGTTTGTTTGAAATTAACGTGACGCATGTAACCGGTGTTGTTGAAACGAAGTAGTATGCCTTTATTTAAACAGAAGTACGCGATGACACCTCTTTTGTAATATCATCTGTACAGCAAGAGATTAAATTCTTTAAAAGAAATCTGTGTAATATGAAATCTGAAAAGGTCCAATTTAAGTCATAAATAATATAAGTAGATACTCTATCGTTTACAGTTTTAGCTAAACATAATGTTTAGATAAAACAGATATAAAATCAATTTGAGCGAGATCTCCGTTCTAAAAATGTCCTTTGTGACTCACGTTACAGTTATATGTAAATCCAAAAACTTCTCGTGTTCTTTAAGTGTTTTTAGGTTATGTACTTAATAAATATTAGCTTTAGTTTCAGACTGCTTCTTATACTAACTCTCCCGGCCGTGACTGACTGACCCCCCCCCCCGCACAAAGTCCTGATCCCCCCCCCCCGCAAAAAAATCCATCGGGCGCCCATGCTTACTTTGACATTTTTCATCTTCGCTAGCCAAGGGTCGTCGATCAACTTCGTTCTACATTCCCCTTTGGCATACATAGCTTTCTCAAACAGTGTCTGCCGCTTTACCATCTGAACGGATGCAACTGGAAAAAACTTATCCAATCACACTGCCGGCCGCATTTATATAGGAAGAGAGTCGTGAATAACCGGAGTACATACATAGCGATACATGTCTCATGCTAGTTTCCAGTTTAGACCACTTACAAAATTTTTATTCGAGTCAAGACACGGAGCCATCAGTAAAGCCAAATTATTGAGAATCTAGAGATCATGTTAAGAGTTCTCTCATTGGTCAATTGATTTAGTTTGCAAGGGGCAGTAACTCTTTCATCGGCAAGAAGGCATTTGTTTAGCATCATGTGCCAAAGATCGATGTGGAACGAAGTAGATTAATAACCCTTGTCTATCGAAGATGGCCTTCTGTATGCCTTACCCCATATTCTTTAAGCTTTGTCAGCATGAAAATCAAATTCAAGCTGTTAAATATTTTGTCTATTTTGACTTTTTGGCATAAGGGAGCAGTCGTTTTAGTTAGTAGTGTGCTTAGATCATATACAATTTCCACAAGTACGATATCCAAAGAAATGTCAGCCACATTACATCAAAGTAGCATAGATGTATGCCAACATTCTCTCCAGTGTGCATGTTCTAAATGCAAACAACTTCACCTTACATATGTCACTCTCTCAAAAGTACATAACAACTGGTGAGCGCCCCCTAAGTTACAGGACAACACTATTACGTGTTTCAGTCTTGGAGTCACTTCATATATAATAGAACAAAAGTGTAACTGGCCTCTTTATCCGTCATGCCCACAAACACACACCCCCTCCTTGCGCTTATGTTTATAATATCGGTCCAAGTTCGCGTCACGGCCTACGGAGGCGGGGGGGGGGGGGATTTGAAATAAACGGAAACTGAAGGCTTTATTCGTTTTTACCATGCTTTCTCACACTTCAATATAGATATGTTTACATGTAGATTAATATATCTACCTTTGCTGTTATTAAAATTGTGCAATTTATAAGACTTTCTTATGGATCAATCTGAATGATTTCCCAGCTGTGATCGAAATTACGAGATCTGTTTATAGTTATGGCAAGTTTACATCACATTTAGAATTGCTTCGTTTTCTATCGAGTATAGGAGAAGTAGACTCGTACAGGGCTAATTAAACAGATTCCCAAGTACTCGTCCCTGGGATAAGTGAGTTTCAAGAGTTACTCATTTCTTTCCTCATTGTACTCCTCCACACTGTACACTTTTTCGCTACACTGCTTACGGTTTTACTAAAGAACCCCAGGTACATGTTGCAAGATTGATATTAAAATGAGTCAAAATTATGAAAATACATGGCTTCTTAAATAAACATAATGATAAGAGACAAAGTTTGTAACTGGATAATTGCAGTTTCTCATATGCCCTTGATTTCCTGATGGTATTGGCGTTTACCTTAGAGAATTTATGTTTCATAATTTTCCTTTTCAACGAACTATCGCACATTTTCATCAGTTTGATACGGAATAAGCTAAGAGGCAGAGAATGCTAAAATGTGTCATGATTGTCGTCTGGCCAGGCATTATTACGCTTTCCACAGATCATCAGTATTTATAAGACTGTCATAGTCAATCCAAAGTAAAAAGACACCTCATAGATTTATGTAATTATTAATTACTTTCCGCAAGAAAAATGTCAGCAATTTCCATTTGAAAGAAGAAATTTAAACATCTCAATTTCCACCAACTTTCGTACTAAATAATCTATTTTGGTGAAACCTGTAGCCTAGAGAGTTACGCACGGGTGCCATAAAAGGAAGATTTGTTATTGGTAAAAAAAATAGAACCTTTCTATGTAATTATCTCAATTAGGTTTCGACCAATCAGCTGTTGTCTTGACATTAATTACTTTATAAATAGATTACAACATCATCTATTGTGTGAAAGTTGGTGGGAATCGGCAGAGGCACTTACAATACTCATTTCAAATTTAAGTTGGCAACATTTTTCTTTTGATAAGTAATTACATATTTATAAAAAAAAAAAAAAAAAAAAAAAAATATCTGCTTGCATTTTTCCTTAGGCATTGCAATGTATTAGCAAAACTTAGTCAAGAATATACCGGTGACCAGGTACAACTGTAACATTGCTTGACCAGACGAAAAATCACACATATTTGGACATTATCGGTCTTTTAACGTCTCAGATATCTGACTCATAAAGATATATGATAGCTCGTTGAAAGGTTCAACCTTCTCCACATCATATTAACGCCTAAATCACCGAAAAGTGTCAGTGTGCAAAAACCATTACGAAATCGAAAACTGCAACATAGTATCGTCTTCTTTACGACGTGTTCTAGACTGGCAACGAATAGATGTTATTTATTATTGACGCACGCCAAATGTTAAGGGATATTGAAGATCTGCGCACATTAAGGGTAAAAATTACTCAGATTTATTCTCAATGCATGAATCTGCATCTACTCATCCCAGGGACAGCGACGAGTACGTAATCAAGTTTTATTCTGTTTTACCTGGTCAGGACGCGAGGACGAGTGGTTTTCTTGAGCCACACTCGTATAACACTAGATGACACTTCTGCCAGGAGAGATTATTTTGTCCCATACGTCTTTCTATTATCTGATATCTTATCTCAGCCATATCAATTACAACTCAACCCTTTGTACCTCGGTTCCTTGATTAGCAAACAAATGTACGGTCATCATATGTAAACAAGTTATGTATTCTTTTTGATTTTAAAGTTGGCTCGTGTTGGCTGGAACGGTGGTTGTATGCACGATTGTTTATAAAGCAAATTGTTATGGTGATTTATCTGTCGGAGGCGTTTGGTGATAGGGGAGGGTAAAAGGAGGGTAAAACTAGTTCCAGCGTTACTTTGTGCATTCGAGGTCAAAAGCGGAAAAAAACGTCCGATAACGAGATGCTAAAGACTTATCATTTACAATAACCTATCACACAAGACTGAAATGAAATACTGCCCAAGTTAAATAATACGATTAGGAGTAAAAGGAGAGAAAGGGCACTGTGAATTTGGAAAGCATTGCTTCGTATAATAACACTAATATTCCTGGAAAAATATATGTCGTAGTGTATTTAGACATAAATTACGTCACTGTACATTTAGATATAACTGACGTCATTGTTTATTTAGACATTACTGACGGCATTGTGTACTTAGACATAACTTACGTCACTGTGCATTTAGATATAACTGACGTCATCGTGTATTTATATATTATCACATAGTCGGTACTCTTTGCCTACAGTGTGTGCAGTTTCATATTTTTTATATTATACAGGTGAACATATCACTTTATGTGATTCTAATTGGTCCGAATAAGCCCATGAAATTATTGTGCAGTATTCTCTTTACTGATTGGCTGCGATCGTGGGAAAACTTTTTTAACCCCGCCTTCAGGAATTTTTTGTTTTCAATGAAAATTTTTTGGCCGCCATTTTTTTAATCGACTCGCGAAAGGGAATTGGGAAAAAATGGTCTCGTCTGTTTCAATATTGACAATTTACCCCCCACAGGGATTTGTTATGTCGTGTATAACATATCATAACATGAAAAATGGAGGGAAAAAAAAAAAACCAAGACAAAACAATGACAAGTAAAACTACCGGTATTGCTTAGAATTAGATGATAACGAGGGTGGGGGTGAGGATGCATGGGCGGTATATCTGTAGCATGGAATCCACCCTATATACAAGCTTGGTTTAAATGATGTAAGTAAACTTACCTTTGTTCACAGAAGAATGTAGACATGAACCGGTCTCCCCAACTGACAGAACTTTATCCAACCACAGCATATTTACGCGGTAAATATGTGATGCAAGTCCGACTCAGAGAGTTGTTTTCGTCTTCTGTACAATCTAATGTTCCAAATCAAATACTGCAAATTTCCGGTCACAAATACTGTAAGGTGCAAATTTCTGTCGATCTATAAAGAGTACATTAATTTGGGCAGGTGAACGATTAATTAGATTTATGGGGACCGGTGCGTGTTAAATCGCCATACTGCAAGGATTTTCAGTGGCTGTGTCGTGAGAGGTAGTGATTCTTAATTAAGCATTCATTTATTTAACAGTCAGACAGACTGGATGGAAAGGGTTAACTTCGATCTTTGTATCGAAAATGTCAGATTTGAAATTTTCCAGAATCAGTTGTTTGGAAATCAAGAGTTCAGGCGTACCGCAATTTTGGCGCCTAGTTATAAAAGACGGGAGATATATTTAATCCGGATTGGTTACGCTAAATAAGGGGCGTGGTTTCCACAGGAAATTTCTTGGTTTTAATATGTTCCATCGCAAAATTTAGTCAGTCTGCGTTTTTCTGCAAGAGAAAATAAATGTAGGAGACTCCGAGTTTGAATTTAGAAGAAATTCACTCGTAAAATAATTATACAAGAGACTGGATGTCTGGAAAGTCGACGGACACAATTCTGGCGGTAGAAGCGAGCGAAGCTTGAAAGCACAAGGGGAAATAGCTCCACTGGACGTATCCACGTACTGACTTATCCAAGTACCTACATATCACGTATTTACGTATCCACCTACCCACACAAAGTTCGAGGGCCGAAGGAGGCGAGACAATAGAGTTTGGAGAAGGAAAAAGTGGAAAGGACCAAGAAGAACAGCCACAGTGAAAAACAGATCGGCTATTTATATAAGCATATTTGTGTTTGAAATTCGGTGAATGATTTATTTCAAAAAGAAGTGTATCTTTTTAATGTAATGCATTATCACGGTTGTTTATGTAATTGATTAAATTGTTATTTTTCATGTACGGGGGCTCGTGTCATTCTGTTTATATATCTGCTCAGATCTCTATCTATTCCACCTATAAGTTTCACACTTTATATTAGTATTTACTCGATCCGGGCAATAACACCGAAGGCGATCACCCTCTAGATAACGATAACCCAATAAAGCGGACATCTTGTAAGAAGGTATAATCCGTCAATCAAATCAATAATCCAATTTTCACCACCACCCAACAAATACATTACAGTAAATATGTGTATTTCTGCATCCAGTAATCTTCTTTTCACAAAAATATTGCAACAATGTAATGTTTAGTTGTGGAATTTCAACGTAAACACTGTCACTGTGTTGTGTTGGCCAACTCAAACCGGTACTGTACACCGTGTCAAACAATGTGACATCACACGCATTGGACATTTTGTATTGACAAATGTTTTGTCTTTTGTAAAATGTTCTGTTTATTTGGATGGGCGCTTATTCTTTGATTTATACTTATCAAAAATATGTAATATACTTTTACTATTTCAACTTTGTTTGGGAGTATTTTTTACACACAACAAATGAACGGTACAGCGTCTGTCAGAATGAACGAAATCATTCGTTCTTCTTTCTATCTAAATAATTTCTACTGAAATAAAACTATGTGATGAAAGGAATCTCAAATGGGTAATGATTTGATATTAAATTTATGAAACTCGTTAAATAATGTCCAGCTTTTGCTCGCCAAGGCTCGCAAAAGCTGGACATTATTCAACTCGTTTAATAAATTCAATATTAAATCGTTACCCATTTGAAATCCTCTATTTACTGACAGTATTGTGTATTTAGACATAACTGACGCCATTTTGTATTTAGTAATCAGTGACGTTATTTTGTATTTAGACATAACTAACAATCAGACACGTACATGTTCTTGAAGTTATTGGTTTAGAAACACTGATCATTTCACTACAGGAACCACCATTATCAACAACAATAACACTATTATTCCTCCTACTACTACTACTACTACAACTACTACTCTACTACTGCTGCTGCTACTACTACTACTGCTGTTGCTACTACTACTACTACTACTACTACTACTACTACAGCTTCTGATCATGATAATTGGGCTATAAACGCCCAATTGCTGTCGCTACTTCTGGCACCAGTATTTCTCCTGCTACTATAATCACTATCAGCACAATTAGTTAGTCAATAATTGGGTTACTGTTGTCCATATTCTTTGTAACAGTTTTGTTACTCATATCATGAATACCATTGAAAATGTTTCGAAACATGTCTGATTTCAAGAAAGCAGTTAACCCGCCAACGAATAACCAGTCGCTAACTACAAAAACAACAACAGCACTAATATTAATACTATCATCACCACTACCATCTCGAGCACAACAATAATCAGAACAACAACAACAACAGCTACCACTACTACTACTACTGTTCGCAGCACGTTTCATAACTATGAGTAAGTCCTACACATGGTATCTGACAAGCTCTTGACCTATTGTAATTTACGTTATATGCGATTGACAAATTGTTTCTTTAGTGCTTACTAATGTACGTAATGTGGCAAATGCCATTAGAAGTGGGACCTCCAACTACGAAACATTTGGCAGGACTGTCTGAGCAAGCTATAATTGGTTGTTACTATTGAGAATTAACCGGCCAGAGAAAGTGAAAAAAAACAACAAAGTGTCAAACAGAGTTACTTATATAATTAAACAGGTTGATTTAGTATTACGTTTTTGACCTACATTTAGGATTTTTATGGTATTTAAACCGCGGGCTTTAGGAAAAGAATTCGGTTTATGTCTTCTCGTCGTTGCGTGTCTCCCTGTTTTAGCTACATCTAACTCCGAAGCTTATATAAGTTATTTCACTGAACTAATCAATACACATGTATGTGTAAACAAAATGCCGTGTCATGATACGTTACAATGTAATAGGGCCAGATCCGCAAATTTAATTCCTATGCATGCAGATTGTTGTTATCAGGACAAGGACCTAGTTTCCGTTGGGATAAGCAAAATTTAAAACAAATATGTGTTAATTCAGCGTACATAAAGCAGGTTTTGATAGCCTGAATGCCAGGCAAAGTTGATTAGGTAACGCAATTGGCTACGTGTTAAGAGATAAAAAAAAATAACGATCCGTTTTACATAGTTTTTGCTCCTGCTGTTTGCTTTGCTTATTAAATTCCAGTTTACTGCCCAAGCAAATCATTGACACAACTGTCATGAGATTTTTGCTTATCGTATCATTATTATTTTAAAGCGTCCATTTTTTTTTTACCTCAACTATCTTGCGTCTCCTATGCGGATTTGAACTTCTAAACCTCATCGAAAATAGCATATGTACCTACATCAATAAAATATTTCGTCAGCCTACAATATCATTATTGACATTGATGATGAACAGATATCTCAATGAATACAAATGTTGGACACCACGTTTATATAAGATATAAATTCATTTATTTGAACTCCCAGAGTGATATGTCAAGAATGATTTGTCCTAATATATTTCTATTTTTGTTGTTACTATGTCCAATATATCGGTCACTTTCATCTGGAAACACTTATAACCCGTGGACAGTATACGATTCTCTCATTACCGCTCAGTCTACAAGTCCAGTGATGCAGACGATAGCTTCCTAATTTTCTCGTCGAAATTATTCCTATAAATGTAGCTATGTGAATAATTGCATAATTTTTCTTCTGACCAATTCTATTTTTCGCCAGCACCAAAAGACAATCGTCAAGCTCTGCTTACATCCACCTGCTGGCAGTCGATCATTCTTTATTCGAAATTCTCGGCTGACCATTGGCAAAAGACGCTACCCAGTCTGGACTCAGTGCACAAATATTTCCATATATACTCCCCCATTCGTTATAAGTACTGAAGTTTCCAGTCTGTCCAAATCCAAATTAAATAATGCTGGTAAAAAATATATTAAGTTTTTCTCCTAGGTTATCAGGATTTTTGGGTGAGGCCTAACTGTAAATAAAGCAGTTTCCATGGGTCAGAGATTATTCTTCCGGGACAGCATTTATTACTGTACAATGAAGACCGAATATACACAGCCACTAATTAAACCATAATCATATTGTAATGAATAAAGTTTCATTTTAGTTCGTACCAGTATTGCCTACATTTAAGTAAAGAATCCCACCACGACCATCAAAACATAGGTATGAAAAATATATGAAAAATAGACAGGGAATACATTCTTGCGCATCGACCAGAATATTAATTGGAATCCGACTCCAGTCTCAAAAGGCGTTTTTCGTTTGCACACGATGACATACTTTGCGCTAATTACGTCTTTCGCGTATATTTTTGTTTCATTTATTTCTGATATGTTTATCTTTAATTTGTGCGTATCTTTGGTGACTAACCTATTTTATATTACCATAAACTAGACAACAAGATGATCGAATCAAACGCATACACTTAATTTTCAGCTAATCGCATGTTGTGTACGCTTACAAACAGAATGTATCCTTTTACATAAAGATGGTCAAAATGTCTCGTCGCATTACGAGAGGCCGAACTGGGTGATGATTTCCTAAGCAGTTAAATTCCTTCTGTGTGAAACAGATATTTGGTGAAATATTGTGCAGTATTTATGATCAAAATGTGACCCATGATACAAATAATAGTTGGCTTGTGACATTTTCTCAGGCAGTTTCTTCAGCAGAAAATCCTTTGCTTCTCAAACACCTAGCGTGAGAGCAGCAAGTCATAATCGGTTGTGATTTTGCTTGGCTTGTCGGGCGATGTGAAACTAAATAAGGTAATGCTCTTGGTGACGAAACAATTGCAGAAGAAATTCGACGGAGTCAAGGAGAACGAATAGGTATGGTGGAATCGCTCGTAGTCTTCAGAGCCATACTGTTCGGTGCAACAGCTCAATTCGTTAATCTTCTTGCGTTGAAAGTGCGAAAGTATATTTGGCAGATGCGCTGCTAATGAAATAACTTAAATAGCTGCTAATGCATTTGAAGCTTTTTTTTTTTTTTAAAAATTTTTTAATTTTCCCGAAGATCCTGCTGATGGTACCACTAAATACTATAATGGATATAAATTATGTTTCAACAATTGAAAAAAAGAGATAAGTAGATACATTAGAGAATTTAAACATGGAAAGAGGGATAAACTGTTAAGTGGATTTTCTTACATATTAAACAAATATACTGCAGCCATATCTTGTAAAAATGCATTGTTTAGCTTGACTGGTAATATACCAGACGAACGTCCGTATGTTAGCACAAGTTTGTTATCTTTATTCCTAAACCACTTTGAATGATGCCATGAAACGTTACAAACACAATCATGCCATGGTCTAGTTGTTCCTAGATGAAAAGGTGCTGCTCGCATATTCAATATGGCCCATCAGCAGCCATCTTACAAAATCTATTTTTTGCTACTCTTCCTGAATGAAAATTCATTCTGACACCGGGTTTTCACCAGAAGAGACATCCTATGATGTCTAGTTGGACCTAAATCAAAATGGGGCCAAATCAGGTTTCAAAATATGGCCGCCACGACAACCATCTTGAAAGTTTTGTAATAGTTGCTCGTCCTGAAAGGATGATCATATCAACTTGGAGTTTTCAGTAAATGTCTTCTTATGAATGTCTCATGGGTCTAAAATGAAAATTGTGCTGACCTAACATCCAGCATGGCCGATGTGGAAGCCGTCTTTAAAATCTTCTGAATAAAATGTTATATTCACATAATTATCTAGTTGGTCCTGAATGAAAAAAATGGTGCCGATCCGATATCTAATATGGCCACCACAGCCGCCATCTTGAAAATTGTGTTATTTCTATTACTCCTGCATGGATAATCATATACGAGGGGTTTTCACTGAAAGGCTTATTGTGATTTCTAGCTGGTTCTAAATAAAAACAGTGATTATTCTGTGCTCAGTATGGCTGCCACAGCAGACATTTTGAAAGTCTTGTCATTTCTTCACCTTCATGAACAAAACGTCAATTGACATGGGGTTTCTCCCATAAAACTTCTTTCGCATATCTAATTGGTCCTAAATAAAAATAGTGCCACTCGAACATTAAATGTGGCTGGCATCTTGATAATCTTCCTATTACTACTACCCATGAATGGATGGTCGTATCAACGTGTGATTTTTACTAAAATATTTCTGTGATGTCTAATTATTGACACTGTAGGATCATGGCGTCGTTAAGATGTCCATCATAGCCATCTTTAACAAAAATCTTTTAAACTCTACTTCTCCTGAATGAATGATCATACCAGCGTGTGGTTTTCACTGAAAGGCTTCTTATGATGTATGAATGAAATGGTGTCAGTCTGACCCCCAATATGGCCACCACAATGGCCATCTGGAAATCTTATTATGGTTACTTCTTGTAGGTGACTAGTCGTATCAACATTGTACTTTCCTAGAAGACTACTTATGATGTCCAGCGGTCATACGTGGAAATGATGCACATCTGATATCGAATTTGCCATGGCAGCCATCTTGAAAACCCGGTTGTTGTTTCTCCTCCAAAATGGAGAGTCATATCAGCATGGATTTTTCACCAGCAGACTTCTTGTGATCTTTAGATGGTCCTAAATAAAATCGGCGTCAATCGTATGTCAAATATGGATGCCACGACGGCTGTCTTGAAAATC
Source organism: Megalonaias nervosa (assembly GCA_016617855.1). Taxonomy (NCBI): domain Eukaryota; kingdom Metazoa; phylum Mollusca; class Bivalvia; order Unionida; family Unionidae; genus Megalonaias; species Megalonaias nervosa. The sequence goes on along the minus strand of JAECUM010051936.1, from coordinate 15,626 downwards.
TTACTGTCACTGTTCCCGTTGAATGGTTTGTCATAATGACATGGGTTTTTCACCAAAAGGTTTTTAATGATATCTTCTTGGTCTTCATTGAAAATGTTATCAATATGTCCACTACAACAGCTAATTATAAAATTGGTTATCGCTAAAGAATCTCAAATATGGTTTCAACGCTCAGCATTTAAAAGGAGAAATTGTATTAGCTTGAATTCCTGGAAATTCTTTTGTTTAGTAGAGCATCAATCTCTTCAAGGGACTCTTGTTCACTCTATTCAACATATTATGTAAAGTCTATTCCCATATTCAAAATAATATATTCTTTTTTTTTATATATCGAATCTCAATATCGGTTCAGAGAGAATATGTCTACTGTTTCATATTGTTGTTGTGGGTTTAACGCCATTGTTCAGCACATGATAGGTTATACATGGCGGCCAGCATATTTGGTGGATAAAGAACTCTGGAAAGCCATGAGAAGATCCACTGACCCACGGGAAGCTACTGTCAAGCTTTCTCACATACCCACGTTGGCCGAGGTCGAGATTCGAACCCACGAGGACAAAGGTTAGATGTGAGTAATCCGTAAAGGCCAGCGCCTTAGACCAGTCAGCCAACTGGGGAAAGCCAACTCCCCCACATTTTATGCATATCCCAATAAACACCGCATCATTGGAAGGGGTTCCAAAATTGTACCCTTCTCAGAGCAGATGGACTCTTTAGTTACTGATTGTCTGAATTCTGGTAAAAAAAAATATTTTGTGCTTTAATCAATTTTACAAAAAGTATCTGATTATGATGTAACAGACATATTATAACACAAACATACATAAATTAGGAATAAGAGTCAATATTCGTAATAATATAGACCTAAATGAGCTAGGTCTTGAAGAAATTTGGATCAACCAATATACTGACAATAAATGTAGTTTAACATTTGTTAAATAACGTTTAGCGGAGCAGTGTGTTCAAACAGGCATTCAAGAACGTGGGAATCCTCAAGGTCTAGGTCATACGTAAATTTAACTTTGGAGTTTGGATATAAAAATATTTAAATCTGGTTACAGTACAAAAGTTTCAAGCGGCTATTTCAAACACTTCATGCCATAACTGACATGCATAAACCACATCCTGCTTTTGTTGGGAATAGATTGTAATATACTTAAACCCGAATAGCTCCTTACAGTTGACCGTAAAATCTTTTCTCTGGTTCCAATTAAATACATAGATCTTCAGTTTTGGTTTAGGTTATATTTGTACCAAATGATTGAATTATTAAATTCTTAGCTTATTTGAGTTATACTTTATCAGAAATCTGAGTTACTGCATATAACGAGCATTGACCTTAAGATATGTTGTAGATTTATACTGGATTTAAAATAATCATATATATTGTTGAATAACATAAAATTCTCTAATTATTTTTACATGTTATAACTCAATAATAATAATAATAATAATAATAATAATAATAATAATAATAATAACTACCAAAAGAGAAATCTCGCTTAAGCTGGGTCTATATAGTTTATGAGGAGTAATCATTAGAACAAACAATATAAACTCTGTTTTGCTGTCGTATTATGCAATTGCAGATCAGGATCAATGTTGTTTGCATTTGGAGCTTACTAATATGCGAGTACAGACGGTAACGAACAAAAGAAATCCCCCACCGACTTATATTCCAGTTGTGAGTGTATTAATTTTGAAGAGATTTCGCTGGCTTTACGGAATTGTGACGGAACACACAAGAAATGTATGTGCTATTGACCAAGCATGTCACATTTTGAAGCAGATCAAAATACGTAAATCCTTCACTTAACATGTCTCCAGTTTTAGTTTCATATGAAAACAAACATGTCTTCTGTCTGACGTACATGAATAGCTGAGGTAATCCAAATACTGCGAAAATCATGGGACCCTCGTTTTCAATAGTAACATCGGCATAAAAGAATTATTTTAAAAAAATAATAAAATACATCTGAAGTGTTATTATGGTAATAATAACTTACTGAAGCTTTGCGCAAAAATTGACTCCCCCTCCCCAAAAAAGAAAAAGAAAAGCAAAAACAAAAATTACAACCAAAAAAATGGATACGTTGTTTCGCAGAATGGAGGACTTGTTTTAAAGTCTGCTACCATCTTGGTTTCAGACATCAAGCATTTCTCACACAATGCATTTACAATATATCAGGTATTAATTAGGTTAAAATGTCTGGACCGACGTGAATTTTACACAAAATGATTGTTGAATATCAATTAACACAATCCAGGTGAGAAATTAGTGTCATACCTCCCAGACAGTTTGATTACATTGTCCGTTCTGTGGATAACAGTATCGATGCTCTTGCATTAGTAACTAGATATTAACAGAATATCTATCTTGGGCATTAATGTGGAAGCATTTCTGAAGCCAAACCGATATATTGGCGCTACTGGCCGTGAAGGCCATTTGCAATAATAGACCTAATATATTTGAACTCGATCTTGACCTATATACTATAATTACTCACTCACCATCTGCACTCAATATTCCAGATTCCACATTGTATATTTTTTTTACTAAAGTAACAAAATAATTAAAATGCTCACACGTTTTCTTTCAAGCTAATTAACGTATCTATTCTTTTCTTCGTTGACAAGATAAACCGCGTAACGTTTTTATGATATATTGTATAGGACACACGGTACTAATGGTATAGAAAAATGGGCTCCAGCATGGAAATGGGTGAACATTAAATAGAGTATATATGGGTTTGGCTGGCCAGGATTGGTTAATAATGTAAGTTATGTTTTAAGTAAAAGAATCTTTTGAGAGCTTATCCTAGCTGTAAGTGGAAACAAAATAGAGACATTGTTTTATTGATGGAATTCCAGTCCTTTAACAGTCTTGAGTTTGGAACACTCATTACTAAAATTAGCACCTGACTCTTTGGTGTGGAATTGAAAGCACATGTTTCAAACACATGCAGGTCCAGAAATTGCCGCGGCTCATATCCTTTCCTCTACACAGAAGCTGACATCCAGGTTTCATCTATACTGATAAATATAGGTTTGATCATGGGCACTCAGAAATTTGAAGTTATTGAATTTTTAATATCATGGTGTTTGCATAGGTTTAGTATGGGAACCGAATTAGTACCGTGAGTCTTGTAGGTTTACTGTACAACGCTTGGCTCAGAATCCTCAATTCCAAATTAGTAATCATCCGCATTGAACCAGTCAGAGGCTGTGATTTTAATTAACATATGTTAATGGCGATATCTCGTTAGTCATCCATTTCATTCCCTTATATTTAATGACGAGTCTACGGAACGAGAATGTAAACATCCAAGATTTTTTAACATTTAGTTATTATTCTTTTTTAAATTCTGTGATTATGGTTTTGAGCTTTGATAAATATAATACGTGTTAGAGTGATGCTCTCATAAAAGCGTCAAGTTTGCAATGAGTTTGCTATCCGACATAGATCCGCTTCAAGTGTCATGTAAGCTAAGTCTTGTTGATGAGTGTTTGGCATGCGAATGTAGACTACGTCAAGAATGAGGTTGAATTATTGCGACCGCACAAAGTCGTAACCAATAGCTATTCTACTCGAGACATCAAAGTTATCACTGCATAGTAATCCCACTCAGTTCTGAGAAAACAATCCGAGAATTCAAAACTTTTGGGCGAAGTTAATGTGTATTGCGAGGGATCAATACATATTTTTGATACATTCTCAGTTCGTCTTCACGACTCATTTGCATAAAGGTCACATTTACAATCATCCTTTCGCACCGAACTATTTCTTGTCCTTAAAACAAAAAAACAAAAAAAACCCCCCAAAAAACAAAAAAATATACATTGCAAATAAGCAAGGAAAAAACTATGTTAATCCTCTTTCAAGAAGAGCAAATTATTTTTATTTTGACATTACCTGTAAAAAGAAATGTCTGCGTTATACGTTTATATTTATAATCCGAAAAAAGCGGTACCTATTCTGCAATATTCGCAAAAAGTAATCATGATATCTCTGCATTGACCTGTCATTTTAGAATAAAGATTTCCTACTCACAATGTTTATTCTCTTTATGTTAATGTAAGATGTCAGTTGCCTTTAAAGGCAGAACCAATTTAATAATGCGATGAAGAGTATGTATGTATTACATATAATTTTGTTTAATACATTTGCAAGAAATATGGTTTCCAAATTTGTCATTAAAAATCGTAGATATTGAATAAACAGTTAGTCTGAACTTCTTCGTTATGTTTTACACTTTGTCAACTTCCGAGAGAGGGTTTTACCGCTTGGATCCACTCTGGTACACAAGCATTGGGAGAAAGTTTTACCAGTTGGCTGCACTCTGGTATACAAGTACGAGGAAGGTTTTACCATCTGAGTACACTCTGGTATACAAAAAGTATGAGAGAAAGTTTAACCATATGGCTACATAAGGTATGCAAGTATGGGGAGAAGGATTTGCCACTTGGCTACACTCTGGTATACATCAAGTATAGGGAGAAGGGTTTGCCACTGGGCCACGTTCTGGTATATACACAGGTATGGCGAGAAGGGTTGGCCACTTGACTACACTCTGGTATACAAGTATTTGGAGAAGGGTTTGCCACTTGGCTACGCTCTGGTATACAAATATGGCGAGAAGGGTTTGCCACTTGGCTACACTCCAGTATACAAGTATGGCGAGAAGGGTTTGCCACTTGGCTACACTCTGGGATATAAGTATGGGGAGAAGATTTTAGCACATGGCTACAGTCTGGTACACAAGCATAGTTTGAGCACTTGGAGAAATGCCCGATTAATGTAATTATTTTTAGTATCTAAAGTGAAAAGCTAATGTAAGTATCAGTAAGCTCACTGCCACCTTGAAAGGAAGGAAAAATAACTCTTTCGCACTTGTTTTACTGAAAGTCGAGGGGAGATCAATCTGAGTTTTGCAACGTCGCACAAGTATACTGGCATCTAGTATCAGAACATTAACAAAACTTGAATTCTTTCATTGTCAATTTTACAACCTACCTGTAAATCTTCGTCAATTATTTACAACCTAACTGTAAATCTTCATCATTTATTATTAATGGTTACGAAATATTATGTCAGTTTAAAGATACTATCTATGTTATGTTCGTTTATTTTCTTCATATTTAATATTTACAAACAGATGGATAACAAGTATGAGATACTAATATAATTTTCTAGTTGTAGTTTCTACACCTTTTGTGTACATTCGGCTGTTAAAGAAAACTTTATTTTTGTGTAATCTGTTGTGTACATTCAGCTGATGAGGAAAATTAATTTTGTGTAATATATTGTGTACATTCTGTTGTTTAAGAAAACTCAGTTGTGTAATCTATTGTGTACATTCTGCTGATGACCAAAACTAGTCTTTTGTAATCAGCTGTGTACATTCTGCTGTTTGAAGAAAACTCGCTTGTGTACTCAACGGTGTACATTCAGCTGATGCTGAAAAACTCGTTTTGCGTAATCTATTATGAAGTTTTGATTTAAGCTTTTGACTATATCACATTTTTTCTTTTGGCGATCAAAACGTGCAACGCGAAATGGCTGGGAACTTTTGGTGAGGCAATTTATCCGGGAACAATTTATGTACGCATAAATAATCTTTCCCATTCATTAAAAGATACGTACAATATTTTAGTGAAACGTTTGAATAACACTTTCTCTGTCACCATTACTTATTGTTAAAAATAAACTGCAGAAAGAGACACAATTACTTAAATCAAGTACACAAGATGCGAAATCGTTTTTGTTTCTTATTTCAAATTTAGGATTTAAGCCTTCTTTATTCAAGAAAACCCCCATTTATTTAGAGAGATCATACTATGCACATATACTTTTTCATCTTAAATCATCTTACTTCACCCCACTCACTCACCACCCCAACATTTTTTGCCTTTATCCATGCGTTGTAGATAGTACTATAAATTATAGTTTACAAATATTTACAATGCATAAAATACGATAGGGTTATTACATTGTATAAAATAAGATAGGGTTATTACATGGTATTGTTACATGATATGAAATAAGATACGGTTATTACACGGTATCATCACATTGTATAAAATACGATAGAGTTATTACACGGTATCGTTACATTGTATAAAATAAGATAGGGTTATTACACGGTATCGTTACATAATATAAAATAAGAGGGTTGTTAAAAGGTATTGTTGCATTATATAAAATACGATAGGGTTATTACAAAGTATTGTTACATTATATAAAATACGATAGGATTATTAAAAAGTATTGTTACAATATATAAAATACGATAGGGTTATTATCGAGAATTGTTACATTATATAAAATACGATAGGGTTATTAAAAAGTATTGTTACATTATATAAAATACGATAGGGTTATGACAAAGAATTGTTACATAATATGAATATAATAGGGTTATTAGAAGGTATTGTTACGTCATCTTTCTTTGGGTGAATCAAATAATAAGTTTTCATCAATTGTTTTGTTTTCAAAATTTCCCTGAATATTGCGGACATATACATGTATTAGAACTAGTCATCCGGTTCTTCCGTCTGCGATTGCTTTGAAGTGAAAGCATTCCAAAATGGCTGCAAGTGAGCTACAGTTAAGAGAGAGACTCGTTTTGTCCATTATGATTAGGTGTCCAAACGTATGTACAGCAATAAAAGTGGAACTATACATGTCTGTTAATTATATGCCTTTGTCCATCATCAAAACCAGATGTCCGTTATTAAAAGGTGTGTTAAAACCTTACTACTCTGAACACCATATGGACCAGAGAATATCTAAAATATTTTTTAAAATTCAAACTGACATAAAATTAATGTTATTGTAAATTTGTTGCGGAACGAAATTGTTCTGGCACATTGTAAAGATATATATATATATATATATATATATATATATATATATATATATATATATATATATGCAGGCGGGCAGGCAGGTGTGTGTGAGTAGGTAGAGAGAGGTGGCAGAGAGAGAGAGAAATATACTGCTTACCTGGTATTAATCAGTTCATAGAAAAAAGAGATATACAGCATACAATTTTCAAACAACTGAATATATTTGATTATAGCAGGGTGAGTCCAATAATATTTTCGTATCATTTGTGGGCTCCGTTGCTGATAAACTGGACATCGAAACAGAATACGAAATTCGTTTTCAAAATCACTCTGGTTACAAAATTGTACAATATCTTTCAGATCTCTGTTCTTTTAAGTACCCGCTTTAATATAAATTTCATGAGATGATATCCCTAATCATGTAAGAGCATTCTGATATTTTGTCAGTACGTTAAAATAAAATGTGTGATACAATTCACTTTTGATATATGTACCAGTCTCTAGAGCAGGTAGATGTCTCTTGTAGACGTATTCCTGTCACCAAATGTAGTCTTGCAACAACCGGTAAATTGCTTATCCAATTGTCATTAACATTGTCCTTTTCTGCGATATTGCCAATAGTATATCAGACAGTTGTTCTGCGACACCAAACTGTTATTTAGGACAGATTTGGATTTTTAACGTAGCTTTAAAAAAATTTTAGTTATATCACTACGGTGTCTGCAGTGTGGCAGTTTATAGTGATGTCTATCACTGGGACATCATGTCTCACCCAGTCACATTATCTTGACACCAGGCCGACCAGTCCAAACACTAACCTCTTAATGCTGAGCGCCTAGCGAGGCAGCTGTTAGAACCATTTTGATAAGTCTTTGGTATGACTCAGCCGGGGTTCAAACTCGCGACCTCCCGCAACCGAGACGGACGCATTAACCATTTAGGCCATCGGAGCGGTCTCCAACTTAAATAATGTACGGACTACCTGCAGCTTATTTGCATGTAATACTTGCCTGATGAAAAGGTGCTGTTTACATTTCTTTATGCTGACCCAAGTAGTCATCCATCTGAGACGGTACAGGATATAAATAAATTGCATCTATTTTAATCCAGGATTACGAAATATATCTAGAGTGTGCGTCATCTGAGACCTTAACGTTTGACCAATGTAGTCATCCATCTGAGAGGGTACATAATTAAAATAAATTACATCTATTTTAATCAAGGATTACGAAGCATATCTAGAATCTGTGTCAGTTTAGACCTTAACGTTTGATCCGGTGGTCGCCCGTCTGAGAGGATACGGGCTAAAAATAAATTAAGTCTATTTTAATCCAGAATTACAAATAATATTAAGAGAGTGAGTCATTTTAATGTCTTAGCTGTTCTAACCGATTTCTTTCTTAAAGCGCAACTTCACAAGGACGTATTGAATTCATTCATAAAGCATCCCTTCACGAGAACGTGTTGAATTCACACTCAATGCAACACTTCACAAGAACATCATGTGTATAAACTTAACGCATAACCTGTATTGAATTCATAGAAAAAACACACTTTCATAAGGAAGTATTAAATTCATTCATAAAGCACACCTTCACAACAACGTATTGAATTAAACCATAAAGAATTAACTTCACAACAACGTCTTGAATTCATAAATTAAAGCACACCTTCAAAACAACGTATTGAATTCGCTCATAAAGCATACCTTTGCAATATTAGAACGTATTGAATTCACAATTAAAGCTTACCTTCGCAACAACATACTGAATTCATAATTAAAGCACACTTTCAAAGCAACGCATTTAATTCGCTCATAAAGCCTACCTTCACATTATTAGAATGTACTGAATTTTTTATTTAAGTACACCTTTACAAGAACGTATTGAATTTGTTCTTAAAGTACACCTTCACAAGAATATATTGAATTCATTCTTAAAGGATACTTTCACAAAAACGTATTGAGTTAATTCATAAAACATACATTCACAAGAACCTATTTAATTCATACTTAAAGCAAACCATATCAAAGACGTAATAATGTATACTCAAAGAAAACCTTCACAAGAACTTCATCTGTTTATATTTAAGGTACACTGTATTGAATTCAGACTTAAATGACGCCTTCACAGGGACGTATAGAATTCACACTTAAAGCACGCCTTCTCAAGAACGTATTGAATTCACACTTAAAGCACGCTTTCACAAGGACGTATTGAATACACATTTAAAGCACGCGTTCACAACGACGTATTGAATTCACACTTAAAACACTTAAAACACGCCTTCACAAGGACGTAGTGAATTCACACTTAAAGCCCGTCTTCACAACAACAAATAGAATTCACACTTAAAGCACGCCTGCACAGGGACGTACTGAATTCACACTTAAAGTACACCTTTCAAGGACTATAGAATTCACAATTAAAGCACGCCTTCACAAGGATATATTGAATTCACACTTAAAGCACGCCTTCACAAGGACATATTGAATTCACACTTAAAGCACGCCTTCACAAGGTCTATAGAATTCACAAGTAAAGCACGCCTTACAAGTACATACAGAATTCACACTTAACGCACGCCTTCACAAGGACGTATTGAATTCATATTTAAAGCACGCCTTCACAACGACGTATTGAATTCACATTTAAAACACGCCTTCACAAGGACGTAGTGAATTCACGCTTAAAGCACGTCTTCACAACGACATATAGAATTCACACTTAAAGCACGCCTTCACAGGGACGTACTGAATTCACACTTAAAGTACACCTTACAAGGACTATAGAATTCACAATTAAAGCACGCCTTCATAATGACGTATTGAATTCACACTTAAAGCACGCCTTCACAAGAACGCATTGAATTCACACTTAAAGCACGCCTTCACAGGGACGTATGGAATTCACACTTAAAGCACGCCTTCACAAAAACGTATTCACACACATCAATGGAAAAAAAATAAACTCTTTATTTCCAGATAACGATTATTTGCAGTATTTTTTTATTGCAAATACGCCCCAGTGTTGTATGGAATTGATTATATGTTGTATATTTGATAAAAGCATAGCATGTCCTTATCAAACAAGGATTTATGGTGCAAATTTGGATAAATTCTAGCGACCCAAACGTCCAAGATCGGAACATCCAACAACACCTGGTAAACACTATGAGTGGATTCAACTTTGTACAAAATTCACGAGAAACCTACTCGTACTGATAAGCTTCTTGACCTTGTATTCACTACTTATCCATCGCTGATCAAATCATATGTTTATGCTCCTGGGATATCAGATCATGACATGGCTATTGTGGACTCTGACATCAAACCTGCCTACAACAACCGCAAGAAAAATATTGAATTTCTCTAGAGCTAATTGGGAATCGATACACATAGACTGCAATAACATTTCCCATTTAATCCATCAACAGTATACACAATATATCACCACAATTGATGCTGAAGACCTATGGTCAGCTTTCAAAAATGGAATTCTAAAATCCCTGGAAAACTAGTACCTTCTAAAACGAGTCGAAAAAAACTTTCACTGCAATGGGTCAACAGGAAGCTCCGTAGAGAAAACGGCACGACTCTCAAAACAAGCAATGAAACAAAACAGTTAGACCAAGCACAGGCAATTCCAGAAAGAATGCAAAAGACAATTCAGAAGGGCAGAATGGAAGCATGTCAACAATGTTATTCGTTAAGGGCTATTAGGAAAAGAAACCCAAACCATTCTGGAAGTAGGTCAAAACAAAGAAACAGGAAAACATCTGTACAACACCCTTCAGGCAGAAAAGCAACCTTATTACAGATTCTAAAGCCAACACATACAACTTAGTCGAGCACTTCCAATCGATTTTCACCAGAAATAATGACAGTTCATTACCAAAAATTAAGGTGCTGAAAATCTCCAATCACACAATTAAGCATCGAAGTCAAAGGAGTCCTCAAAAAAACAACTTATCATAAATACATCTAAGGCCATGGGACCCGACAACATATCAAACATCGTCCTGTAAACATGTGCAGATAAACTTTCTAATGGTCTACGTTACATCTTTCAACTCTCACTGGACAGCGGCACACTGCCACGTGACTGGAGGATATGCCCACATCTCCCCCGTCTTCTAGAAGGGATATAAACACCTGGCAGAAAATTACAGACTGGTATCCTAAAGCGTATATATCTTGTGAATTTTTAAACACATCATTTTATAACCACATGATGAGACACTTCGACAAACACAGAATACTTACTGAACTAAATCATGGCTTTCGATCAGGCTTTTCTAATGAATCACGACTACTAGTCACTTTACACGATCTCCTACAATCCTTAGACCGAAAATAAGTTTATGTTTAGACTTTTATAAAGTCTTTTTTGACACAGTCCCACACAACAAACTTCTTCATAAAATACACTGCTACGGTGTGCAGGGACAACTCAATAAGTGGCCATCCGCCTTGCTAAGTGACCGAGTCATGGACGGCGTCTGCGAAGCCAAATACTTGAAGAGCGTTACAGTAGATTCTAGTGTACCGCAGGGCACAGTACTTGGTCTGCTATTGTTCCTGTACCACATAAATGACCAGCTAGAGTGTGTCTCTTCACAAGTTAGACTCTTCGCAGATAATTGCTTACTCTGCAGAAACATCAAAACTATCCAAGATCATGAAATTCTTCGCAACGACCTTATTGAATTGGAAAAGTGAGCCTCAACGTGGGGCACACAATTTCACGCTAAGAAATTCTATATACTCAGCATTAGGAACAAATCTTCAACATTTTACCAAATAAACAACACCATCCTACAACAAGAAACAAAACGTTCATACCTATGGGGTTTTCATCTCAGAGGATCTCCATTGGGGCACACATATCAACAACATCTGCCGTAAGGCAAACTCTACATTGGAGGTTCTTAAAATGGATTTAAAGAACTGTCATCACGAGAGAAGAAAGACGGCACATGTATCTTTGGTCCGATCAACACTTGAGTATGTCTCATCAATATGGGTCCCATATTGCGCTAAGTATATACAATCCATCGAAAGGATTCAGCGCCAAGCTACACAATTTTTTGAAAAAGGATTATAGATCTCGTGATGAAGGCCGTGTATCCAGGATGCTACAAGTTCTGGAACACCTCAACGACGTGAGTTCAATATTCTTAGATACCTATTCAAGATAGTGATGGGTATGGTACAGTCAACAGACACCGCTGATAACTTAGTCAAAGTCAAACCAAAACGACGCATAAAATCTAAATCCCACACAGACTTTGAAACTTACAACTTTGCAGTAAAATCATGTTACTAACAATTCTACATGTTTTGTTGTTAAAAGTTCGAATACGGAACAGTTTAGAAACTCTTTTTTCATAAAAATGTGTGTGCTTTGGAACCGCTTCGACGAAAGTGTTGAAAGCGTCAAGTAGGTGGAAACTTTCAGTCAGCACTCCTCAACAGCTACTAAGATGGGAACCCCTCCCCCCCCACTCCGTAGTTAAATATCAGTATTGGTTGCTGTTACTTACAGATGTAAATACAGAATTATTTTTTACTTTTTAAAACCTTATTGATTTCTACGTCTTAGTAAAATTAGTTGTAACAACGTATGTCGAACACATTCCAGAGTTTTGCCGTTTGTAAGGTATTTTCGAATTAACTAAAACGCTAAGAATCAGCAAAAAGAACTCGGCGACAAATTGTTAAGAATTTGTAAAGACGTAAATGTTACGTAAAATCGTAACGAAATCTACACTAATCTGTAACGGATGAGCTTTTTTTTTGGCACTAATTTGAACAACTTTTGTACATTTTGTGATCTCTTCGAACAGTGTATCCCATTGTTACTTTAATTTAGTTATTTCTTTATTACCTAAAATTCTTTGGGAGCAGTGTGATTTAAATGCATCCGCGGGTGTATAAAATGAAAAGAGGTTTTGATAAGGACAATTTCACCAGAATACAGTCCCTAAGCTTTGTCTTGCCTCTATTTCTTTCTTTTGTCTACTTTCTGTCTTTTATTTTCGAAGGCATCTTTACTGATTTCTAGAATGGCAGGCACAGAACAGTGCCGATTTTATGCACTATAAAATATCTCTCAACGTCCAGTTGACAACAAAGCACCACACAATTAATTCGTAATCCTCTCCTCATACACATATTCCGCCTCTCTCTCTCTCTCTCTCTCTCTCTCTCTCTCTCTCATTTTCATCGACACTGAGTGGACGACTACTGACTTACACCACCTGATTCCCGCGTATGGACCGAAGACCACATATATGCAGACCGAGTGTGTTGTCATTGTTTTAATCATGAATTGACATGTTTCCTGATCAAACGAAGAGTAAAAGATTTCAAACATCGTTCTAAATCTGAATGGAGTGCACTCCTTTTAAACGTGATTGACTATAACAGGTCTGAAGACAAAACCTTTTTATAATTTTATCTTCAAATAATAATTTGGAATTGGTGTTGCTATGGGAGAGAAAATTCTCTTTGTCAGTCTCTTAAACATAGTGTTAAAGTTTTGCCATGACTTTTTCTTTACTCAGAAATTTAGCTTTCGTAAAAGGTCAGGACTTCTAAAACAAATTTTATCCAATCAAAACCGAGATTCCTTTTATTTGGAAAACGTATGACCTTGTTTTAATGAATGGAAATCCAGGATCAGAAAGTCGAGTTGCTGGATTCAGGGATTCTCGCTTTCGAAAGCTATGACCTATTTCCAAATAATTTTGCATACCTACAAGGTACATGAAAACTTAAGAAAAATTCCCCTTCAAAGCCACACCGTATATCCCTATATTTGCGTATCCTGGTAGTGTCACAGAGGAAACAGATAACAGATATATTGGAAGCTTCAGATTTGCGATCCAAAGATTGCAGGTTCGATATCTGTCCACGGCAGCCGGGGTCGGCTGCCTCGGTCTTTCCTTGGGTAAGGCACTTAGCTGATATAACTGACACTCAGTGGCATAATTTATATTATGTTTATATTTATACTTAATTAGACGATCCCTCCCTCCACTCCACCGCTGCATCTAGCGTGATTATTTGGACAAAACAGTACATTGGGCGATACGTATGTCAATTTCATTTCTTCAATTATTTTTTTTCTATTATATTTTGAAAGTCATCTTCAGAATATGTTACCATATTAAGGCAAATATAATAATTTTATTTCTTGCTTTTTCTTTCTTCTCAACTCTATAACCACTTAAAATATATTGATAGTTTACATGAAAACTGCACAACAATCTGTAAAGAAAATTGAAAGATATGCCAGACTTTAAAACTACCGTTTATTCTCTTATCGGAAAAAAATGTTATTGTATCAACATGTATTTCTTTTATAAGTGTAATGTTTCTAATCCTAAATGCAGCACCTGAATTAGCCCATTGTCCACCTGTATTATATACATCGGTTCAGCTAAACACAACTATTTCGTTTGCATTGAGACCGTTAGCCAATTATCTCCAGGCTATTTCTCACCTGTAATCTTTTAAGCAAATATTCTTCAGGTGTAAGACACTCATTGTCAAAGAAGTAAACTAACATGTACGCATAGGTAGCAGGGGAAAAGAAAATTGCTTACCAAATTTTCTTGACTTCACATAAATACAATGTACCCCTAATTAGCAAGTGCGCACAGTCATTATAGTGATTATGGGGGTATTATCAAAGTTGAGTACATCATAAAAGTGGAATCTCAAAAATGGCCATGATGATTAGGAGAGTTAATTATTGCAATACAAATATTCAAAGTATTTTAATTGCAGATAAATAAAGAAAATTATTCTGTAAACAAATGGCAAAACAGCATGTACATACAAGACATTGACGTTGCTTTCTAATGCGTGCACATGGAAAAAGTGCAAATTTGCTTATGTATATTTTTTTAATATAATTGTGGTACGAATATTGATCGATTATTATTGTAAAAGTTATTGCATCGAAATTGTGAATACATATATACACAACCATACATACAACCATACATACATACACGCGGATGTACATGTATGTATACAATGCATGCGCACATGCGTAAAGTAGGTATAAACTAATGTATTTGCTTACATATATCGTACATGTTCCTGATTTTCACTAACCGCATTGTGAAAGAAATACAGTAGTTAGAGATATCTAGAGGGCGTACAGATTCGTAATCGTCAACTTCTCTATCATCATCATCATCATCATCATCATCATCATCATCATCAATCCCTTAACCGAAGAGATCGTTGGGGCACCACAGTTGACTTTGCAACCAATTCTCTCCATCTTTCCCTGTTCTCTACTGCCCTTTGGGAATCTCCAAATCCCATGCCTGTCCACTCCTTAATATTGTCTTCCCACCTCTTTGTTTGTCTGCCTCTTCTTCTGCACCCTCGCACTGTGCCTTGCAAGATTGTTTTTGCCAGTCCAGACGATCTTGAGACTTGACCGTACCGCTTCAATTTGCGCTTTTTTACAATGGTCAAGAGGTCTTCATAGGATCCGATGGCTCGTTGGATCCTGTTGTCCACAACAGGATCCAACGAACTTCTCTATACTAAACTGAAATCACATTACTACACGACCTACTGCATTTTTCCGCGTGTTACTTATCACACACACACACACACACACACACACACACACACACACACACACACACCAAAAATTGTCAGTTTTGCACTAGACAATTTTACGCAAATCTCAAATATAGTCAAAACGTGCCACTTCGGAGCCAAAATACTCGTATCGGAATATATATAT
>JAECUM010051934.1:0-12660 GCA_016617855.1 Megalonaias nervosa | reverse complement strand
TTTTTTACATGTGAGGTTGCTTCTCTGAACACTCGGCCTTCCCCGTTTCAAAGTCGAGAAAGAGGCTACACAATGGACCTGGTTGTGGCGCCTACGCGCCAAGAAATATAAAAACAAAGAGGATATGACAATATGGAACTTTTGCATGCGGGTAGGACACATCGAAAGACAATGTCTTAAAAAGAATAACCAATCGCAACCTTTAACGCAGGCGCGTCCAACCCGCGGCCCGCGTGCTTCATACGGCCCAGTCCTTTTGTGGCCATGTAGGAAGTCCTTTTAAAAACATGCATTGTAATTAACATGTATAATTAATGATAATGAACTATTCTTGCTGATGCGGCCCACAACCTAAAGCATTTTATCTGTTCTGGCCCCCAGCCTAAAAGAACGGACGGCCTTGCTTTAAAGTAAATTGGGCCCTTCCAATGAGGGCAAAGAGACCCCAGAAACTCTGAACACTTATACAATAACATCATCTGGAATCGTGAAAGATACCAATGATTATTACATATATCAACCGGACACGATACTTACTTAACAGCCAGGAGCAATAAAGGTCTATTTATACCAGTGACACTTATCGGCCAAAAACCAGTTTATATCTTCACGCGTGTTCTGAGATATCATTGGTGACAGAAGATCGACAACTGCGGTCAAACAAACCATTAAGCCCCAAATAAGAAATGTAGTTTCTGGAAAATGTATATTGTCAAACATTTCCAGTATGACGCAATAATTAGAATGGACATTTTGAAAGACATTAACATTGTGTTAGATGTACCAGAAAGTTCAATCTACTGGAACAATCTCCTTACTGAAGAGATTATGGAAAGAAAATCTCAGATTAAAACTGGCCAAATTTACATTCTTTAAAAAATAAGTCCATTTTCTCGAACATGTTATAACTGATGATGTGATTAAAATTTCTCATGACAAAATTATGGCCGTGATGGAGTTTCGAATATTCGTAAATCAACTGAACTTACTTGAGTTTCTAAGGCTTGCTTCGTATTACCGCAAGTTTGTGAAAGGGTTCGCAAATATTGCACAACCACTGACTCGGCTTTTGAAGGATGACATAACCTGGAAGTGGAATGATGATTGTGGACTGGTCTTGAACATTCTAAATAATAATCTGTTCTTAACCCCTGCTCTGCACTAGCTCTATTTCCTCTAGTCAAAATGACCCCGCCTTCTCATCTTAGATCCTGCCCCTCATAATTAGCTTGGGTCTGGACATCATGCCATAAAAACACGATCTTTATTTGCGGCATGTTCTTATACAAATCATTACAATGTTGTAAGTAGCATATGTGTTATATATGATGTCTTTATGTGCAGTATGAGGCCCTAATTATACAGTCTTAAATTCCAGTTCACCAGTACCGAACACCACGGCATGGTATGTATTTTCTACCGCTAGTTCCCAGTAGCAAGCTTATAATGGATTACGCAGCTTGAGCAATCATTTATATCTTCTATCTTCTGTACGTGAATGATGTATTGTACATCGAGCTTATGTTTATTTTAAATTTAATTTTCACAAAACGCTCAGCATATTATCTGATTGTTATCAACAACATAGTTCCCTACTGATAGCACATGACCCTTTGGGTCATGACTTATTTCAGTATTGGAATGGGTGTTGACAGTGTCAGATATTATCAGATTGTTTACCAAACAGATCCAACTGTAATTGAGACTAGTTTTGAAGCAGTTAGGTGAGCGTCTGCAAAAGTTAAAAAGCGTAGTAGACAGGTACATCGTTCGGAGTTTAACGCTATTTCTCATCGCTCGATAAGCTATACATGGGCACAGCGAAATACCTCAAACTTATGGGGGGGGGGATTACTGCCAAAATTCTATGCATGCATTTTCTTTCCTTCCTTAACGAATTGTTCTAAATGGCTGCTTGCAAGTGCTACTTTCATAATTCTATTCATGTATATTGTATTCTTCATTGATGCAGTATGTGCGTGGCAGTTTGCAAGTACTACTTTCCTTCTGCATTATTCTGAATGGCTGCATTATTCTGAAATGACTTGTCACAGCGCCATCTATTGTCATAATGAAGCATTATGCATGCTAACGTCCTTGATGCTAACTTGTAACATTCCTGATGCTACATTATAATCATGATTTTAGAAGGTGCAATCTGTCATAAAGAATGAACTATGAGTACATTTTGAAGTTACGGTGTTGCAAAGGCAAAATCTGTGCAATGCAGAATAATATCAACAGCTGGAACGATGTAAAAATAGAATATTAAAACTTGTAATAACTGACATGGCATCTGCCATACGACAAACTACACGTAGATGATTAAAGGTAAGTTCGTAGTATTTTGGGGTTGGGGGTGGGAACAATAAATCAATTGCGTTTGGATGCATATTTTTGCTTTTTGTTCTTTAACAGGAGAAGTTATCAATTGAGCAGAAATCTGAGTAAAAAATAGAGTAATTTGGGAGGAAAATGTATCAATTCACGGCAGGAAGGATGTTTTTATATTTCCATCTTAAGAAACACAAAGTTGCGGCTTACTTAATTAACGTAAAAACAAATTACAGTAGTTATTACAAATCAGGAAGAGATGAAAGATTTCTGACCAAAAGAGTCTTAGCTGCAAACATGTAATGCCAAATTCAAAGGATTATCGTACGGTAATAGCAGTGCTAGAAATCTGCTTTGAATTTAGCAGAATGAGAAGATTCAGTATTATGAGAAGATAATATTTAAAGCTAACTTGAAAACAATAACACATTCTTGTTCAGTATACAAGCTATCTTGACAGTTGGGGATCTTGGCTTTTGTGGATAGTAGTTAACTGTTTGATGTAACATGATGGCACGTTTCTTGCTGTAACATGATGGCACGTTTCTTGATGTAACATGATGGCACGTTTCCATAAGAAACGTAGTTCTAGATATCCCTGTGGTGCAGAGTTTTTCCACTGACTGTGTTAAATGTATGCTTTGTAAGAAATGGTTTCATAGAAATGTCAGTTTATGTCCAGCAGTGAATTTTAGAAAAAATGGAGAAATTTGGAGTTGGAATTTGTACGTGTCTGACACTAGATGGATAAGAATTTGATTTCGATGGGTATGCAGCGACTGAAAAAAGTAAGTTACAATTATATATATATATATATATATATATATATATATATATATATATATATATATATATATATATAATACCGTGTAATCAGAAATTTTCTTCCAAAAACAAAGACGGTCTAGTTTTTAATCTAGATAAACTTGAGTCTTCGAAACAAGAGGAGATCTCGCGTTTTATTTCAACAAATATCCAGGTTTCTAAAAGTACTATCAAAAGTAGTTGTCTTCAAAAATTATGCATAATGTCTTCAATGCTATGAAAAATTAAATCATTTCTAAACTTTGTACTAATAATAATGCTGAATCGCTGACTAACCGACTAAAGCAAGGGACTGAATAGCAACAACTTAGACTTCAGGAAAGTATGGACCGATTATCCACCGTTCCGAACACTCAGATCATAGGCATGAGACGATCTCTGTATGGGATGGGAACTATAATTTATTTGTGAAATCTGTGTCATTCTTGATGAATGAAAACACTTGACATAAAAATACCGATGACGTGAAACAAATAGTTTCCAAAATTTCTTAAAGCTCAGCTCCATACAGAAAATCAAATGCCAGTTTTGTTCTATCAACAAATGAACCATACAAGTTGAAGAAACCGAAAGATTTTTGCTGGTCGAAAACCAGGGCAGCGGAAAAGGGAGAAAGCTGAAAGAGCAACTAATATTATACATTGATGTTTAGAAAAATTTTTGTTAAGTATGTGCCTACGCATGACTTTTATTATTCTTAATAAAATAAAATTTCCAAGTTGCATAAATGATATACTGCAGTAGATAATATTGATGGTATAATAACGGGTTTTGATTTTTATTTCAGTAAATCATGAAAATCGATTTAAAAGCGGCTTGAGAACATATTGATATAAAGGAAAATTTACTGCAGAAAACGTTAATGAGTTTAATTTACAGTCTTATCTTATTATTGTAACTGAGTTATGTTTGTGATGCCTTGGACGTAAATGAATTAAATATATTTAACAAAATCGTAAATATTTACTGTTTAGAAGTATAGTCTTGTACATATAATTTTAAAGTTCTACTCTGTTGATGAGATGGAATTTTGACTGATGCAAAAATGTACAAAATATATTTAATATATCGAAAGATAAATAACTGAAACCACTATTTTGTATTTCTTTATTCTTAATTACAATTTTCATCCCCATCCAGCTCACTGACCGAAACTAAAGAGTCTCTCAAATGCCTAAGAGATCGAGAAGATGAAGAATAAGTTTTTGGGACAGAGCAACATTAAAGAATCAATTTTCAAACTTTGAAATAATGCAGTCAGGTGTTCTGTGCTTCCTAAAGTAAACAAATGTATGCAAATAAGCCCGAAGTTAGGGGCTTCGCAACCAATATTCTAGACACGTATATTATTACATTTTTTCTATTAATATTTTCTTTTTTCTTCCAAAGTATATAGGGAACGTGCTTTTTTATTTACTCTTGTGCCAAAACAAGCACATGGTGACTGCCTGGAGGTGTATCTAATTTACACTTGCTGGTTGAGTAATCGAGCAGCGTGATTCACAACTGGCAATAGGTCATTTATGAGCTAGATAAATAATATGTGCTTGCTTTCTCGCTCTCGATTTGAACTTTTCCGGGCATTCCATATAGTTTTGGGATATATTTTAATAGTATGGTGAACTTTTGGGATAGTTGGGGGTACTTTTGTGCAGGTTTTGGGTAGTTTTGGGCTAGGTTTGAATAGTTTTGGGCTGGGTTTGGTTAGTTTGAGGCTAGTTTTGGGTAGTGTTTAGCTGGTTGAGGGTAGTTTTGGGTAGTCTTGGTAGTTTGGGGTATTTCGTGCTGTCGGCTATACAAGGTAGCTAGTATAAATGGTGGAGGAAGAACCCGGTAAAACCTGGGAAGAACTGGCAGGCAGTGGCAGCTTTCTCACATACCCACGTTGGTCAAGCCCGAGACTCGAACCCACGCGGACAGAGGTCAGATGGCTGTGATCGGTAAAGTCGACCGTTTTCGACCACTAGGGGCCCCACTATTCACACGTAACAGACTCTGAAATGGTCAGTTCCAAAAATATTACAAAAGCTCAGCAAAATTATAAATAATTAACTCTGCAGTGACAGAATTACTAATCAAATAGTGTAGAACAACACACCAATATAACTGGAAATAAGGAAAAACGCATTTGTATCTGTAAAACGCTCCCTCACAACAACTTTCATTAAAGTAGAAACAGAAAAACAAAATCCCACCTATTTTACTATATATTATACAATTTTTCTTCAGAGTAACAGCTATGATACGGAACTCTTGTGAACATTTGATATAGCAATATCATCAATATTAATGGGCCACTCCGGACAAGGGACTATGGTGGCTGGGTTGTCTAAGGCGCTGGCTTTTATATATCAATGACATCTTACTCTGTCGTGGGTCCGCGTCACAGGCTCGGCCAGTGTGGGTATGTGAGAGAGCTTGCCAAGAGCTTCCCGTTGGGCAATGGTTCTTCCCGGGTTATTATTCTCGGGTTCTTCCTCCAACTGATCAACTGCCTGTAATGTATAGCCTATCACGAGGCGGAAATGGCGTTAAAATCCACAAAACTATTAAACCATCGCCGGTAAATAGGCGCCTCTATTATCTGGCGATTTGCTATCCAGTTTTGGATTTTATCCCGACACGTTTTGTGTGTAATACTGAAAGCAATGCAATCTAGTCCGATAAATCAATTCCCCAAACCTGTTTTGATGGAAGATATGTTCATTAAAAGGTGCAATTTTGCTGCATGCAAATCATTCCTGGTCAATCCTGCGTGCACTTTAGACACATACCGGTAATTGGTAGCAGCCATCTCTAGCGCTAAATTTAAAATGGCCATAGGACAGATGGTTTAGCTACTCACCGTCTATTTAGAAGTCACCAAACGCAATTTGCCCCGGAAATATAATGTACATGTCACCAAAACAACCCTTCAGCTGACGGTAGCTCCACAGCCACGAAAAAAATCCGTAAGTGTATGAAAGGTGCACCGATGTGTGCAGACAAAAGTGGCTGCGAATAATTTCAGCTTTCAATGAATAGGTGATATGAGCCCCTAACCAGAAAATCAACATCATCTCGAGTGAGCGGCTGATTTATTGGCCTATATCCAATCAAGTTGTACAGAATATGTATAGAAACATGTCAATCCATACCATCCAATCAAGTCGTACTATCCAATCAAGTGGTATACAATATGGATAGAAACATGTCATTCCATACTATCCAATCAGGTCGTACAGAATATGGATAGAGATATGTTATTCCAAATTTGAGTGGGGCTAGGTCAAGTTGCTTGGCGTAATTGTACTAACAAACATCACAGGAATGCAAGCAATGGGGGCATTAAAACTAACTAGATTATACTTCCAATATTTTTCTCGCCCTAAACGGAATAATTTGTTGCCTCACTAAATATCAGGTTTCTAGTTTGCTCTTTAACCAATATTACCACTTTAAATTGCTGGTGGTTTTCGACATGATTGTCATAAAATCATCATTTTTAGAGTCTCTCTTGTGCTCAGTAATAGCCCTTTCGAACCACTTGTGTGCGATGATGAATTTAAATCAACATTGTATATCGACACGCACTAATGCTTAAGTTTTAGCATTGCATCATTTCGTCTCTAAATGTTATGGCGTTATATTTCCTGGTTATTAAAAGTTCAGGTTCAAGAATTATAATCCATGTTAAGAGAAGAAAGAAACACAAATATCTATTGGAACATCGAGGCGTTAAATCTTTTCATTTGTATGCGGCTATGAGAAATAAAATACCAAGGAGATTTACGTCGCACGTCTATGAGTAATATGTCCTAATGAGATCTATGTCAAATGGCTATGTCTAACAATTCCTAATGAGAGCTACTTCGCGCGGCTATAATTAACAAGTCCCAATGAGATTTACTTCGCGCGGCTATGAGTAACAAGCCCCAATGAGATATACGTCCCAGGGCTATGAGTAACAAGTCCCACTGAGATCGACTTCGCGCCTTATTGAGTAACAAGTCCCAACGAGATCTACTTCGCGCGGCAATGAGAAACAAATCCCAATGAGATCTATGTCGCACGGGTATGAGTAACAAGTACCAGCCAGATCTACCTCGCGCGGTTATGAGAAACAAATCCCAATGAGGCCGACGTCGCACGACTATGAGAAACAAGTCAAAATAAGATCTATTTCGTGAGGCTATGAGTAACAAGTCCAATGACATCTACGTCGCACGGCTATGAGTAACAAGTTCCAATGAGGTTTACTTTGCACGGCTATGAGTAACAAGTCCCAGTGAGATCTAACTGCGTGACTATGAGTAACAAGCCTCTATGAGATCAAAGTCCCACGGCTATGAGCAAAAAGTCCCAGTGAGATCTACTTCGCGCGACTATGAGTAACAAGTTCCAATGGCATCTACTTCGCGCACTGATGAATAACAAGTCCCAGTGAGATCTACTTAGCACGGTTATGACAAGTTCCAATGCATGTCCAAGTGTCGTCTTCTCCACGCCAAAGTCAGATCTAAATATGTCGGGCAATGTCAGAAAATTCGACTAGGTACATTTATGCAAGCACCAGGTCAAATTACTTTAATGATGACGTGTTTATTGTATACCCTGAAAACTTATTTTGTAATAAAAAGACAAGTTTTTGTGTTGTCGATCTTCTGTTACTTTGATTCATCCTTCTACTCACATGGTACAATGCGTCTAAATATATCATAACTGCAGTAGTCCCTACACGCGACAGTTGTTAGATGACGTCATCATTCACCACACGTAATCTAAATCTTCATTAGACGCGCATCCCGTACAAGGTTTCATACGAGCCTCAGGAAAAGCACATTTTTCCATGAACTGTACAATGATAGGTGTACGATAAATCTAAATACGTAATGAAATGAGTACCAAGCAAAATGTTAATGTTACAGGTGAAATGGATCGTTCTGTTTATAGTTAATTTTTATTATTACATAACCGAAAACAAATACTTCGTTGTTATTGCATATATATATATATATATATATATATATATATATATATATATATATATATATATATATATATACACACACTGCACAATTACGCATAATGTTATAATATTTTATCAGCCCCTGATATGTATGAGTGTCAACGTTTAAAACAGCAAAGAATTCACTCGAGTGAAATTGCAGTGTTGTGAATTTGCCGTATGTTATGCGATGAACAAGTGATCCTATGAAAAGCTGAGGAACCAAAATGAATAGTTCTACACCAACATTCAAACTGATCAGAGAGAGAGAGAGAGAGAGAGAGAGAGAGAGAGAGAGAGAGAGAGAGAGAGATGAAATGAAAATTATTGGATATTGCGTTCAGGAGTAGAATGCAATCTTTATTATTCTTCCAATAGGTGCTATAAATTATAGTCTTTTTGGAATCCACCACACGACCCCATGAGACAAAATTAATTAATAACAACAATAAAACCAGCCCTGAAGTTATAACTAGTAGAACATACACCATTAGCCATAGCGATTTCATTCTTGCATGTGAGAGCAGCGAGCGCAACAAACGCCCATAGCTCATAAATTTAGATAGACATACGGCTGTAAACCCACTCGGCATAAAATTCAAATACTACGTTCAGCAATTAACTCTAAGCAATTAAGCGTCGGGGATTAAAGTTAAGCCCTACCGTGAATGCAATAGCCCAAACACCAGCAGTTAATCACAATCATTTATTCCTTGACCTCCCAGATCACCGAAGTTGTCTACCAAAGTGAAAAAAATATAGCAGCATTCGACAACCTATGCTCAGGGGGCTGGAGCCAGATTTATGTACAAATTTAATGTCGCATGCACCTGCCTAATATAAAAATTCATTTAAAAAAAAACAATACATGAGTGAGGTTAAAAAGGTCCATATTTTTGGATAGGTATTATGAAGCAGAACATAATCATATCACACACTTGACCGGACAAGTCTACTGAAGTTCTTAGAATAAAATGTTTATGCACCCCAACCCCTATTGTATACATGCATTTTTCACATCCGAAGGCCATTTTTGACAGCATGTTGTGTTCACAGTGCAAATGCAAGCCCTTTCCCTGGGTGATACTTTTGAAAAACATTGTCTACTAAAGAGCTTGATGCAGTTCAGAATAGTTGTCATCCAAGCCGCTTTTGAGATATTCTACTTGCCTTGAACCCATGTGTCTACTGCTATTTGTGGCTAGCTCTACTTCCTAGCCGACTATTGGTATGTAAATGGCTATATACTGTGCGCTGACTATGGGAGGTGGATATGCCTCACATCAGTTTCAAGAACAAAACAGGCCCGAAACACCTAGTTCACACATATATCCATCTCTTTAATTATTGCACAATAATAGCTCAAACACTCAAACCATACCCTTAAATTTGCCAGGGGCCAATATGCGAAACTGGTCCCTGCCACCTTAATAGTTGGGGCTACCAATATTGTCATACGAGACAGCGTTACGCCCGATATCCAGGATAGGAAAATAAGCAGCGATTCTTCGCGCACACTATCACTTCCTGCTTAACGATGTGTAACATATTTACTAAAAGAGGACTTGAAATACAGTTTTGGACATTCCAATTGGACGCATTCATGTTTACATGTTCGTATGTATTAAATCACTTCGCAGTAACTACAAGTCTATGCTTTACAGAAGAGGAAACTGTTTAAGACGATCTTAGCACCTGAAACTCTAAAATTATATACAACTAATGACAATAAAAACACCATTATTCCACTAACGTATGTCATTTTTGTGAAAAGAAAATTAAAGAAGAAAAAAGTGAAGCACTCGAAGTTGTGAAGTTAGAGATCGTAATCAATTAATATATAATTATAGATGTTTTGCAATTTAGAGTGTAATATAAATCAAAAATATCTTAAACAATACGATTCTCAACTGATTATGAAGAGGTTCGTGACAAACATCCATCCAGATCAAGAAGTCTCAATACTACCCAATAATACTGAAAGAATGCATTTTGAAAGTAAAGAAATTGTAGTCAATACATTTGGAAAAGAATATTTGCAGGTAGGTATTAATCTATGAGCCAACCACTAAATATGCGAACGTGCTATCAGTCTAAATGATGATAAATTCACAGAAACAATCACACTTTCAAGTTCATGGAACCAAAATATTTCATCAGATATATCATGCAGTACAAATACAATGACGGGTTTAATGATGAAGTTAAATTACCACGACATAATTTTTTTTATTGAAACCTCCGTGGAGCAGGAATTAGAGATGATTATCAGAATGTTAATGACGTCACGTGACATTTTACGTTCGTGTTACATTACATTTTTGAAGACTTTAGAGATGCATGTATGAATAACTATAAATAGATCCAGCACATTGATTTAGTGTATCAGTTGCTGATGTCAGTTTCAAAATAAGTACGGTAAAAGTTTGAATTGCTCGCCCGTTATGACATGGACCTGTTTGCTTAATATGGAATTAAAGGAGGAATGAGCATGATACGTAATACACGCACATATTCTCTCTCTCTCTCTCTCTCTCTCTCTCTCTCTCTCTCTCTCTCTCTCTCTATATATATATATATATATATATATATATATATATATGCGCCAAAGTAAATCTTGTGTATAAAAGCTATTGCAGTATTAGATGTGATGGTTAAAATAAATCAGGGCGAGGCGAAAATCATTCATGCACGTTGGCAACAATAGTTTGTATTTAGGGGTTTCGTGCCAACCAATGGCTGTCAAAGACTTTAAATGGGCAAACAGAGAGCAAATACAAATAATCGAAGAAAATGTATTGTCTTAGAGTGACTAAGATACAGTTTGCAGTATATTAGAAGTAGATTTATAAGTGTTATCACATGTACACGTCTATTTTAGGATTATCCTTTCACACCTAAAACCTAACTCCTAATGAGTTAATTTATCTCCATTACAGAAGAAATTGAAAGATGATAAAGGAGTACAAAATATTCATTAATAATGTAATCGCTTTAAAACATGGATGCTATCTCGTTCTTCTGGATGTTTTCCTGATCATCAGACACAAAATAAATGTTCATTTTTGTGCGCATCGACGCTTTCTTTCCTACTTTTTTGTTTGTGTATTCCTTATTGAAATTATTTAATTGATGTCCTGTTTCATTAAATCTGTTATCCTTGCTTGATAACTCCGGCCATAAACAACGGTGAACAATGATAAAAAACATGATTATTAATATTGCTAATTTCTGGATGGTTTTGTACCTGATTATTGAAATAGTCCGTGCCTTCAGTAAAGTGTTGTCTTATTTTATAACTGGGATTAAAACATATGTGGTAATCCTTCTACGGTAATCATTGTAATTTATTGCTGAATTATGGTACTATTCAGGATGAAATTCTTTGTCTTTTCTATAAGGTATTAAGAATTTTTAAGCCCTTTCTTGGTGAATCGGGTATTGCACTTGTTAAGGTCGCATTAGCTGTCACGACAATGATCATCTCGCTCTCCCTGTCTTGAAACAGTCACATAAGAAAGCAATTCCATTTGTTTTTGTGCTTTCTCATTAACAAAATTAGCCATTCTATCAGAAGTAATTCATTCGTACTGTAAACACATTCTCTAATTTGTGCTCTTGATTGGCACCTTCTATCACTCCGGATGTTTCATGGAATGTAATTTAATACAATTCTTGTTTGGCTCCTTCCACCAATTTAGATGTTTTTATCGAATTTAATTTAATATAAATTCTTGATTGAGGATGAGCAAATGTCTGATGTAAAATTTTAAGTGCTGGTTTTATAAGTTGTTCGACATCCTGGCTGCTCTTGGATTGTTTATAAGATACAACTGTTTTTTAAAACAGGTCTCCTTGAAGACATAAATCCCAAAAATCTATGACGTCAACTTCACCACCAATAAAGTCCTACACCATTTACGACACATATAAAGTCATACACCATGTACAACACCTATAAAGTCATACACAATACTTGAGTTACAGTTCTCATAATGACTTTATTCAATTTATGATATCGATGTTCTTGTTTTAGCTTGCCTGCTTTGACATTTTAAAATTCGTCTGAATATTTCCAGGTAGACACCTTTTATTGTTGCGCTATAACCTTAGACATTTCTTCATGCTTATTAGCACTATATTCCATTTATTTTGCAAGAGAATGTTAAATTAATGTAAACGATGTTTAAGCTAGTTGTAAATTATTCAATATCATCTTGTCCTTGCTTTACTTTCACTTTGAGGTTATATTAAGAACATATTGAAGAGTGAAAGTAACAGTAATATTTAAATGTTAAAAATCATTGACAAAATAGTCTAAGGTATATATACACCAAGACATATCTAAACTGCTATATAAAAAGTAATTACATAGTTCACTAAAATAAATGT
This sequence comes from Megalonaias nervosa, assembly GCA_016617855.1. Classification (NCBI taxonomy): domain Eukaryota; kingdom Metazoa; phylum Mollusca; class Bivalvia; order Unionida; family Unionidae; genus Megalonaias; species Megalonaias nervosa. The sequence continues at coordinate 122 of JAECUM010051934.1, read as the reverse complement.
TGTAACACTTGCTGTAAGTCATATAATAATTAGACAAATTAACAGGAATTATTTTAAAATATTGCAGGCAAGAGAATAGAAAATACGGACATAAATACATGAATCAAAAGTATCACAACCAA
>JAECUM010051932.1:0-25401 GCA_016617855.1 Megalonaias nervosa | reverse complement strand
CTCTCTCTCTCTCTCTCTCTCTCTCTCTCTCTCTCTCTCTCTCTCTCTCTCTCTCTCAATATCATTACAAACACATAATATGACATTTACAAAAATGCAGAGGATATTGTGTTTAAAGTTGTGATGTAGTATACAGCCAAGACTTGAAAAATTATACACAGCTTATATATAGAATATTTATACATTTCTATAATAAGTCGTATTATGTTCATTGTACTTTGTAGCAAACAATGACTTTCGCTTTCGACACCAAGATCTTTTAAAGCGAAAGCCAATTATCATTGCAGTAAATACTCATTGACATTATAAGCAGAAAATTTTGTAGTTAGGATTACACAATGAAAAAGAGAAAATTTTAATGTTATAGATTTATGGGAATTATTTTATTACAATGTAGCCGTAGTTCATTGGTATCATGATCGTATAGTTAAAATAAACACGCTTCTTTGCAGAGAGCTGCTCTTTAATGTTGGAAAACAGGTAAAGTATAATAAGGTATCAGATCTAGGAATATGACAACATCGTCTTTTCGCATGTTACCAATCAGTATATATCCAAGAAGCCTTTAGGGATGATCAAAACTTTAAGACTGTGGGCGAAGTTGGGTGAGTGGCCTACCTTTGCCTCGACCTTTCATGATTTGTTATCAGATAAAGACATTATTGAACAAACTCTTAAGCTACCATCACATTTAGTGTCCACTTAGGGGGAGCTGTTATCTTGGCCTTCACGATATTGACACTTGGACCCTTCTGACTATGCATTACATTATATATATATATATATATATATATATATATATATATATATATATATATTCCTGTATTAACAATAGCAATATAACACTTATATATATATATATATATATATATATATATATATATATATATATATATATATATATACATATATATATATATATATATATATATAGGTAGGCGAATGGTTACCTTTGCCTCCACGATACTGACATTTTGATATTCCTCCCTTATTACATTAGTTATACATATATGTCTGTACTTAAGGACACAATTCTTATGCACTTAAAATGATCGACTCAGTTTTTTTTCTATCTGTTGGGTGTAAGATACGATGCTAGGCTCTATTGTTCACCACAACCAAAACAAAAAGAACCATTCAAATAGCTATTTATATGATCACGATGAAAATATATTTATTCAAAATTATTTGCGGCTATTTCTACTACAAACACCGACTCACCAATGTGAGAGTCTTCAAGAGATGCATTTCGATAATCGAGTTAAATTGTTTCAATGCTTTTCTGCTTTGCTTAATGTCAAGCATTATTAAAACAACATTTATAATACAATGACTGAAACACGCACACACACACACACACACACACACACACACGCACACACACACACACACACACACACACACACACACACACAGATAGATAGATATCGTACAGTCTACTGGAAATATCTTTCTGGCAAACAGCTTTAATGGAATAATAAAATAAACAAAACATACTTGGATCCATTACAATCTAGTAAATTAATATCGCAATGATGCCAATGAACTAATGAGATTTTCATGGACGGAATTTAGCACACTCGCCAATGAGTATCCTGAGCCCTATTACGTGAAAGATAACAGCAAATAATGGCGTTCACCAGTATCTGATTGAATGTTTTCAACTGGTCATTACATTATATGATTTAGCAACAAGACGGAATCAAGCACACCAATAATTTATTAATCATTCTACATTTGTTGGGTAAATGTAGTTTTTTTAATAGATCGTGTTCGATACATTCAATGTTTGTGTAAGCTGTTAACAACGGGTGTACATTGCTATTGTGTGACTTGATATATAAAGTTAAAAATTCAAGTTGAAAACTAAAGGGTAATTTGATATAATAAGTTAAAAATTTTAGTTGATAACCAAATAGTAAATTCAGCTACGCATGTTTAAAATTTATTGTCCTTGTGCTGCATGTAGTAGTATATGTAAATGAGGTTTCTATCTCAAAGGACCCCCTTCCCCTCCAAAACCCTTCTATGTTGACATTTTATCAACTCAAAATAATGACTTTCACATGATAAGGCTTTCTAGCATATTTCTGACAAAATATGTTTTGTCGGGGTAAGGGGGTCTCTGAGATAGAAACAGCTCATTGACATATACTACTAACATAACCATATTTTATGATAATTATTTTCAAACCTGCTGACTCTCATTGGCAGAATATCTGTTAACATACTGTCAATAATACGAAACTCGGGTATTAAATCATCTATATCATATTTTACGCCTCGCAAATAAGATCGTATCTGACCAAGTAATTTTAAGTGATACATGCTGTTTTACAAGCATTTTTTTGGTCTCAAGTCGAGGCTTAATTTTCTTACATGCTGTTGAAAGAGAAACACCAACACCAGATATTAATAACAAAAACGGATTTAATGATCCTCCACTTGAGATTATACCAGAGCTTGTCATGGGCAGTGGAAAATATGATATTACTCGAAGTATTCTACCGTAATACCTATAACATTGTTTTACACACCAAATGTTTTCATGATAAAATTTGTAATATTGCATTAGTGCGTCAACATCTTGTTTTGGAAGTTCCTCTGAAATATGATTGAAACCGACGATCTGTTTTTTCATTATACAATATTTGCTTAAAATGTTTACATGATAGTAAAATTTCTAGCACCAACAATCGAATCAAGAAATTCACAAAACTTATTATTGTTAGGATCAGCTATAAAATCTCTATACTTGTCATAAACATCTGACGAAGTATCCTTATATCGTTCATCTGTTAGTACCTCATTTTTCTTTAACCAACTGTAGGAATCAAACGTGTTTTCTACTTCACGTTCATACAAATCTGTTTTATTTACCAAATTACCATATTATCTTTCTGTTTCATCAATAAATTCGAGTAGCAAACTTATTTGATCCAACGTAAAATTTTTGAGGACAAGATACTGTCTGATAATTGCGCATGCGACTACAAAATTTATTAACATTACTTTTTCGGAGTCTGTCTTCGTCAAGTGTGAGAAGACCAATAACAGAAGCTACTTTTAACATTAATTTTTCGTAATGTTTTGTGAGCATTTTCTCAATTTCATTGTAATAATTTCGCAATGATAATTGTCTAGAGCGTTGGAGCGATGGAAGTGGAACATCACTTTCTCCACTTACATCGTAATAAGAATCAATTTTTTCTTCCAACTTTATTTGTTTGACTTCTTCAAGAAAAAATTCTCGCCAAGAATCAATTATATAATTAATTTCTTGTGTAAATGTTTGATTATCTCTAGAGATTTATTAACAATAATAGGATCGAATTCTGTTTTTTACGTATCATTGGTAAAATTGTGTTTGAGTACACTTTAATAATTAATTCCCAATCTGCCGTCATGGTAACGACTTTAACTAGGGTTTCTTTGTCGTGGTAGTACATACCAAGAAGATTAAAAAAATTTCATTTTTCAATGCTATCGAGTAACTTGTTTCTTCTCATTCCTAGTGACCTACAATTATCTAGTACCTCAAGACGACCGTAAATTTCATTTATTCGTTTTTCTTCCTGCGCTATTCCACCATGAGCTCGTGCTTGTAACAGACCTGTTCCAATTACCAACTCATCATTATTAGAATTAAACTCAAGCAATAGTTTTTTTAAGCAGTGTTTCAACTTGTTTTTGCTCTTCCAGACAATCATCAGGGTGACAGTATTTGCTTATAATGTCAAAGTTTCTTATTGCTTTTATTAGTTGTGGTCCTCGCATATGCATAACGCGAAGAACATTACTATAATTATCTCCAGAATCTGGATTGCTTGATCATTCAATGCTAACTTTTTTATATTTTGGATCGTTTCTCTGTATCGTTTATCAAATCCAACACTTGCTCCAATAATATCTTTCTCTAGGTTAAAAATATTCTCATAAAATTCTCTCGCAACGGTTATAATTGGTGGCTCTGACATTATTTTATAGCATTAGATTAAATTTGATCATCGAGTGTATATATTTGAAATGCTGTCAATCCCGGAAACGGATTTTCAGCAGCGACAACATAAACTCGAAAATACAAGTACTTATTAACGGTATTTGCAGCAGGAATCGTAACGTATTGTGTTGTTGAGATATGCGTGTTCTCTGTGCTATAAAATGTTGACCAGTTGATATCATCGTTTGATCCCTCCAATTGCAAATTATAAATTCGCCCAACACTAGAGTTTAATAGACCGCGCAAATGAAATTGCCAAATAACGACTGCAATGGGACATTTAATTTTAATCTAAAAGTTTTTGTTTTCTCCGTTTGTGGTCCATTCTTATCTATCAGAGAAAGCGTAATAAGGATAATTTTCAGGATAATGTGTTGATGTGCTTACCTCAAACCCGACTTGGTTGTCAGTTGCCTTAAAAGGTGTTGGAATATACCTGTCATTGTGTCGCCAGCTTTATTGAGCTTGTTATCGTCAACAGATTTTAGCTGCGCATAACTTGCAGCTTATGTATTATCAACATTTGCTGGTGGATACGCAGTTTCCAACCCAATAATTTTTTTACTCGACATATTAATATTACTTGTAACCTTTCGACCGGTTTTGTCAAGCTTGTTGCCATCCACATACTTCAACTGTAAATAACTTACCGCTTGGGTTTGCTGGTGGATTGCGGTTTCTAAATTTATATAAAAAAAAATTCTGACTTATCCAAGTTACCGCTTAAAGTTCCTCCTGTCAATGATAGTATATTATTGTTGACGGATTTAAATTGTGCATAACTAACAGCTTGTGTATCAACAACATTTATTGGCGAACAATTGTTTCTAAACCCAATATTCGTTGATTTGACATAAATAAGTTTCCTGACATTGTATCGCCAGTTTTTGTTAGGTAGCCTGATAAATCAATGTTGCCATTTGTTATTGTTGTACTTAAAGCCGATGAATCTCCCAAAGTTTTCCCAAATCTTGCATAATAGCTCATTATTTGTTTATTGTCTGACAATTTTATATAAACTTAGTTTATAACAATGGCAAAGCTATTGTCGATATTAAATTTTGACACAGAACGGCTGGTGTAACATAAACACAATAATGATTTGCCAGATTGTCATTATCTCGTTGTTGGGAGAACTTGATTGGGGAAAACAAATTTGCTGATGAATTTACTGCTGAGCGATAATTTTAACTACGACAGAGTTTATATTTACACAGTTAATCCATAGCAGGATAAATACGAATTATTGAGTGAATATAATAACAAGCTTCGTGAAGATCTTGAGGCTGGTGAAAATTCTTTTATTATTAGACCACCAGAGGAGCTTATTCCAGTTAATCAACTTTATTCAGATGAGCATAAGATAGTTGTTTTTAATGCTATTCCACTTAACAATGAAGAGATGAATAAAATAAGATCTTATTTTTCACTGTAACGTAATAAAAAATGTAACTCTGTCTATCTCGCTCAAGTATTTTAGATCGTCGATAAATTTATTAGACGAAATACCGGTGGCTTTATATTATTTCCCGGACTCGACAACTTTGACGTTAGAAATATTGCAAACGAGCAATGTGACGGCGTAACAAAAGATAAATTTATTGAATTGTATCATAAGGCAACGAAAGATAAATATAATTTCTTTTTATTCTATAAATTTGCACGTGATTCAAAAACAATGTTCCGCTGCTGTATTGAAAAGTATCTTGAGTAAACTTTTATCAAACTGTTATTGAATAATAATATGGATAAACAAGCAAAGTACAGAAAATATGTAGAAGATCTAAAACAAATTGCTCAATCTCATGCAGAATTTAGGAACAAAGTTCAAGAAGCACGACGTGGACAAGTAGTTTCCGCTGAGGAATCAGCTAGAGCTGTGAAACCAGTTACTGAGGCTTTACTTGGTAAACAACCTGAAACTTTACCGCCATCGGAAAAAGAACATAAAAAATTACAGGAAAAAAGGTTTACTTGGATTAATTAAAGAACAACAAGAAGCCGCCACTGAAAAAGTTATTGCAAGATCTGAGGAAGAAAACAAAAGAAGGTTGGCTGAGACACTTACAGATTACATTGTTGATTGTGACATAAGACAAACTGAGATAGATCGGTTGATTCATGATCCGTTAGCGCTTGAACGAAAATTATCGCAGATGATGGCAGTTGTGCTAACGGAAAGAAGGTTGGATTAGATGATGAAAATGATGGAGGATATAAAAAAAAAACAACAACAGGAAAAAGAAAGCAAAGCTGATAAAGCTTTAAGGGAGATGTATGAGAAAGATGAAGCTGAGAGAGAAGCTTTTAGAAAGGATCACGGATTGGACGTTCAGGACAGAGAAAGATTTGAAGCTGCTCTAGAAAGTATAAACAACAAAATAAGAGATGACGAGTACAAGTTATTCAACGAAGAACACAGTTTCGAGGATTCAAGAGTAAAAGAGATTTTAAAGAAAGAATACAACGCTAATGAAAAAATTAAAAAGTTAACGGAGATAGCGAAAGAAAGTCAGAGATATATCAAAGAAATAGTGCCAGAAATTGAAATTTACTACGAAAGTATTAGAAAATTCCGATACAGTATTATCGCCGATCTTTACATTAAAGCCTTTAATCAAATAAAGCAAAATAGGTTTACTCATCGCCTTAATATTTTGAGCACCAAAGCAAAAGAAATAGATGAAAAACGAATACTGGCCATGCCACTTGTGGCGCATATAGATGACCCTACTACCAGACAAGCTGAACTAGATCGGTTAATTGATAATCCATATCAAATCAGAGAAAGGTTACAACCAACGGTGACGGAAAGTCAACCAGATCCAGTAATAGCAAGTGAAACAACATTTGAGCCAACTGCGACAGGGGATATTTTTATTAGCAATCAAGTGATTGTAGATCGCGTGAGGTACATTGAGGAAGAAAGAACAGATACTCTAAGTCGAGCGCAAGTTGAAATAAAAGATCGGGAATACGATAATTTTTTAAAAGACTACAATATTAACGTTAATAATATTGAAAAGTGGGAAGAAAGCAGATACGATGCAATAATTGGAAAACTAGAGTCTATTATAAACGTCGGTGATCGAGCTTATAAGAAGCTATGAGAGTCAAAAATCTTTATAAATATAAGGCCGCCTACAGAAATAAAATTATTGCAGGTGTTATTAAGGACGCAGTAGTAACATTTAAAAATAAAACTGATAAAGGAATGAGCTTTCAAGGTTGGCTTGAAAATTACGATTATTTTCTCCTTAAAAAAGTTGGAACTGGAGTAAGAGTATTTACATCAACAGCTGATGTAATCGGCAGATTAATGCTGTTGATATCATCGAAAGAAGCTGAAAAATGTTGGTGTGGAAATTGACGATGAAGTAGTTGATATACTTGATCATCTAAAATCGAAAGGATTACTAACATCAGACGAATACGAGCTTTTACACCACGATATAATCGTGGGCGATATAATAAAGTAATTTAATAAACAAAAATGTCAACAACATTATTACTCGACTCTAGCACCGCTGCAAAAAGATAGCGCAAAGTTTTCAGTGAATCATATTCCACCAATACAACTGGATCCTGGGAAAAAATATTGAATTGGACTAATTTCTTGCACGGCGTGTCATTCTATGGCTAACGTAAAACTAATGTTAACGATGAATTTGCATTTCGGCAGAAGTTGTCGTCGTGGGTAAGATTTACAATTCCACAAGGCGCCTATAATATCACTGATCTAAATAAAACAATAAAAGAGGTTATTGCAAAAAATAATGCAGACGCTGACAACTTTGAGCTGACACCAAATTATAACACGTTACGCGCTCGAATAACATTAAAGAATAATATGATGATCGATTTTTTATCGCCAGTAAGCATTGCGTCACTGCTCGGATATTATCATCGACGGTACGGATCAAATACGGAATAAACTGTAACATACGACGGTGATCTGCCAGTAAATATAACTGACGTAAACACAATATTAATAAATTGCTCCATTACTTCCGGATCTTGCTCGGCTAAAGGCAGTAAAGGACAAACAATACACAGTTTTTCGCCGGACGTTCCGCCGGGTTCACTTATGCAAATTAATCCACGGCAGGTTATTTATTATCCGCTAAATGTTGAAGATCAAATAACAGAAATAAATATGCAATTAGCGGATCAGTCTGGAGGACAACTTGATCTTAACAATGAAGTTATTACTTATTACCTACACCTACGCGTTGCGTAGGCGCCTTGCGTGATTTTGTACAACTTTGTTGAATAACATGAGGCAAAGAAATAAAGTTTACAGAACAAAAATAGTTGGAGGAATTTTAGGAAATATATTTACAAAATTTATTGAAAGTGCTCCTAGAATAGCGCATAAAGTTGCGCCAATTGCACTGGACTCATCTAAAGCCTTTGCGACCGGAGCAGTATCTGCCGCTGAAACTGCGGTGGGACAAAAAATAGCTGATAAAATAAAAAGCAACAGGCCAGAAATAAAACAAGTTGTATCAGAAATCGCACCGATGGAAGAAACTAAACGTGCAATGATAAGGACAACAAAAAAACTTTTATCGTCAAGAGGAGAGCAAATTATAAAAAAAAAATTAATATCTAAGGCAACAGCACCAAATTTTATATAATCTAATGAATAAAAAATGTCTGCTAAAAATTACTTCGACTTGGCGGAGACTATGACGTATATGATACAGTAACATGATGTGGTTTAAGGACACTGGAGGTGGTGAAACTGCGCCAGGTGAATTTATTTCAAGAGGAGCATTAGCGCATGGGGCTGATGCAGCTGTAGATGCAGTAATTGTAAGAAATTTTCTTATTGCTAATGCTGTCAATTTTGGTATAGCCCCACCAGCTGCAGGCGCTAACGCAGACGATACAAGAGTTTCACTTACTGCTGCTTGTAATAATCTTGGTATGACACGGCCAGATGCAGCTGTATACGGTGTTGCAATGTTAGATTTGATTAATAACGCGATTAGCGTAAGAAATATACGTTATAATGATGGTTATGCTAGGAGAAAGGCACTTGCAGCAGGATCACGCCAAATTACAATGATGCTTCCATTAAGTACAATATTTTGTCGCGATTACAATAAAGTATTTCGCTTATTTTAGATCGGGCAGAACAAAATGATTGTTTACTTCGGGTTGGCGGCGTTGATGTACGATGTACAATTTATTATAAACAAACTTGCCTTATGGATGCCACAAATAACAATGTTATTCACAAAAGCAGTAGAACTAAATGATATGCTTCAAAAATATACAAAGAAAATTTATTTTCAGCAGCATAAAATATATCAGACTGCAGTTCCAAATACTACCGACTACACATGGCGCTTCACAAGAACGTCAAGCAAACAACTACCACAGCAATTATTTGTTGTATTTCAGCGAGAAGCGCGACGCGGTAACCAGCAACAAAATAATGCATTATTTGATAACGCTGATGTTAGGAGAATATGCGCCAGGACAAACACGAAGCAGTATCCGGAACGAGCGATATAATGCAATTTCGCGGATGACGCTAATAAAAAAAAAATACTCGACCGTACATATATCTTATGGACGCAGTGCAGAAACATCAGGACGTTGGAGATTGATCTCAAATATCAGTAGAGGAATTTCGTACACCTTATCCGCTATTTTATTTTGATGTTAGTAAACGCAACGAGCGAGGTGTTGATTCGACAGCTGATATTGAAATTACCTGGACATTAGGTATGGTTCCAGATGCGTTGTACATTTATGCGCTTGGGATCAGCGACAGATTTATAACAATTGACTCTGTCGGAGGTAAAATGACAGTCCAAGTTTAATATAACTCTTTTGATATATGACAAAATACATCGAGAAAGAAATATATTTGACTGACGGTCAAGTCAAAAAATTAGCGGCTGCTATTGCTAAGCATAGGCTGGTATCACTAAAATTTAATTCATCGACAACGGGCGGTATGTTAACAAAATTTATGCTAACTAAAACACAAATAAATAAATACTATCGAGGCAAACCGTTTGTTTTAAATATAAGCGCGTCACAAATAACTGTAATGGCTAAGCGAGGCGGTTTCTTTGGGCCGGCAATAGCCACAATAGCCAAAACGTTAATACCTAAACTTTTACCCGTAATTGGTACATTAGGATTAGCAGCAGCATCTGGCGCAGTATCTGGCGCAACAAAATAGGCTGTCTCTGGAGACGGTATAAAGAAAATTATTGTCTAAAACTTTAATATAATGCCACGACGAAAAACAGCAAACAGAAAGACAACAACTAAAAAAAAAAAGGACGCGATCGCGAAAAACAAAAAAAGGGCGGATTTACACGACCATTACTGGCGGGAGTAGCGGGAAGTTTCTTGCCCAATCTGCTTAGAATAGTTCGAGGACTAACATTACCAGGATCACGCCCGCGTTAAGTAACTTCGATATACTTGATAAGCTAAAAAAACCCTAAAATTTCACGGAGTTTATTCCAAAGATGAACTTGACAATACACCAGCTGGTGGTTTGTGTGTGACAAATATGCAGATTTTAACGACGGATCTGGCACACACTGGGTAGCAGTTTACAATAATAACTGTTTTCATTTGGAATTCCTCCCAGTGATGTAGTAAAATAATATATCAACAAAAAATATAAAATAATAACTATTCGTCTAATCAGACTAAACCAGTTTGAACATCAGCTTGTGGATACTATTGTATAATGTTTATAAACAAATGTCCCAGCCAAATTTCAATTTTTTAAAATTTATTTTACAGTTTGACAATCAACCTTCTCACGTTAATGATGATATTGCAATTAATTTTATCTAAACTAAGAAATATATCAACATATTGTCTCAAGTGCAAAACTAAAACAGAAAATAAAGATGAAACATCAGAAAAAACAAAAAATAATAGAATAATGCTAAAAGGTATTTGTGCAGTCTGTGGAAGAAGAAAAAGTTAGTTTTCAAAGAAATTATCCGGTGCTGGAATGTGCGACAAGGTTATTTTAGTAGATGATTGATAAATAATGATATGCGAGTGTGTTTGTGATAGAGATCTCTGTCTGGAGCAAAATAAAATTGTTACGTACTGTCAGAAATGCAACAACAGAGAAATAATTGGAACAGGTATACATAAATTAATTGACAAGTTACCAAAACCAAAAGGAGGTTGGACATTGCCAGGCCATAAATACACTGAACCATATAATCCGCTAGATAAACAACGAGATGAAAATGATAATCCGCTGCCTGGACAAGAGCCTTACAATCAATTTGATGCAATAGCAATGCGTCATGATATCTGCTACCGTGATAACGAACAAGATAAGCACGGCTGTGATAAGATAATGTTAGATGAACTACGCGACATGAAACCAAAAGGAATTAGAGAACGTTTTGATAGAAGTCTGGTGCAGGGATTTATTGGAGCAAAATATATATTAGGTCTTGGAAACGAATTGTATGATGATCTTGCAGCTGAAATACAAAAACCTAAAAAAAGTTTCCGAGACGTATAGTTGTCGCAAATACCGTTGACGATATCTGGGCGAAAGATTTCGTTGATGTATCAAATCTTGCTCAGTATAACGATAACAAAAAAATATCTTTTTAACGTTGTAGATGTTTGTAGTAAATACGTGTTTAGTGTACCCGTTTCAGATAAAACAGGAACATCGATAACTGATGCACTAAAACAAATAATAACAAGAACAGAAAGAAAACCCAACAGAATCTGGACCGAACATGGAGCGGAGTTTTTTTAATAAAAACTTTGAGCAGTTTTTGGAGCAAAATAACATCAACAAATATGTTACTAGAAATGAAGGTAAGAGCGTTATCGTCGAGCGATTTAATCGTACACTAAACGAGGTGATACATAAACATTTGACAGCTAAAAATACAAATAAATATATTGACGATCGACAGCAGATTGTTGATAAATATAATAACACGAAGCACAGATCAATAAAAATGTCACCAAATGATGCAATTAAAAATCCGATTCTTGCAAATGAAAACATGTACCGCAGACATATATTTAAAGCTGTTGATAAAGTTAGAATTTCTCTGACAAAAAAAATTTGGAAAAGGATTTACTCCAAACTGGAGCGAAGAAGTATTTGTTGTTGATAAAGTTTTAGTGACAATACCAGTAACATACGCGCTGAAGGATTTATTGGGTGAGCGTATAAATGGTAGTTTTTACGAGCAGGAACTGCAGAAAACTGAGCAAGATATATTTGTTATTGAGAAAGTTATCAGGAAAAAAGGTAATAAAAGTTTAGTTAAATGGAGAGGATACAGCGATAAATTTAACAGCTGTGTTCCAACTAAATCTATATTAAAATAATCATGTTATAAATTTCCTCGTATTTTAGCAGTACAGATTTACAGCTGAATGGTCTACACAACGACATTAAATGTAATTTTCTTGCATTATCGACTGGCATCAAATTAAATATTTTAACACAAATAAAATCGTATTTTATGCTCCTTTGCTGGCAGTAATTTTCACATTAAGAAAAGGTTTTATAAGTTGCCAAAATATTTGTTGCTCGGCAATAATAAAATTAAATTTTATTATTTTTTGGCGATATGATACTTAACATTATATCGTCCAGTTGTCGGTCTGCTGTAATTTTTTTTTTATCAACCACGTCCACGATCTCCTCTTGTTCATTGTCATTCTTAAATAAAATGCCATCTTCTGTGTAACCAACCGAGTCGTGTTTTTCTGCGACTATAGCATCTCCTGCTGTATAATTATTATCAGCGTGAATATCAGCAAGCCGTTTCATCAAGTCCATATTATAATATATTTTTATCTAATTTATAATAATAAGATGACTAACGAGATAAAATATCATCAGAAAGTTAATATATTAAATTATGGAGAAGTAGCTGAGGAAGTGCGAAAATGTTTGTCGGGGTATAGTTATTATTCTGTTGACGTTATTGTTATGCAAGGTGATTCTAATAAGATTCTGCTAACAGCGGCAGAAAAAAATAAACTTAATGACAGAGTATTTATTATACTAAAATTTAAGAAAGATGATGTTTTAATGTTTGCTCATAGTTGTCTTACCAAAACTGAGCTAGAAAATATAATGAATCTTCATCTTTGAAGATGATTCTGTCAAAGGTCGACATTGACGTTGCTGATCTGGTTCTGCCATCTGCTACATCTTTTATTGACTGTGAATGAATTTTAAAATGTTTTGCTGCAGCTGTTATTGATTTAAATCTTATTTCTTCATTAGTTTCAAGACTTATTGAGATATTTGGTCTTTTGGGATTTTTAAAATATTACAACTACCACCTATTCCACGTTTACTATTTTCTCTTGGGGTGACTAGATCTAAATTTTCCAGACGATTTTTGGTTTTAATTTTGTTAGTGTGATCAATAACCAAATCATTTGGAATACCGCTGTTCAAAGTTTCCTAAATAAATCTGTGCGAACTATAAAGAACAAAGTCTGTTTTAATACCACGAACCATCACAATCAAATAACCAGCGTTATTGAAACCTCCAAGAACTTTTTTCGTTTGTTTATTTCGTATAATTCCTAGATCATTAGCCTCATATAAATCTAACACGGGATGCGGTTGAAGTTCATCTTGGATTGCTAAATTTTCAATCTTATCATCGTCAATCGAACTATTTACTCTATAAACTCTTTGTCCATCTGGGATATTACCGCAGAATAAAGTGCAAATAAAATCTTTTCTAAACATTTCAGTACGTTCTGTATTATCTTTTCTAACGCTTATCATCACTCCAGCTGGTGTTGATTTACCAAACGGTTTTTGATATTTCACATGAATCACTGAACCCAATGCATTCGCGGATAAACTATTATAGATTGGGTGTATGTAATATTCTTCCTGTTTTTTCGCTGTCGTCTTCATTATATTATATAGCATTTTTATATCTTTAATTCAAAATTCAAATTCTCCAATTTAATATATAAAATGTTATATGAATATAATGCTGAAATTGCTAGATATTGCTAAGAAGAGCCTTATCAAAGAAGAAAAAACTGCAACCTCGTTTTTCGATTACAATAACAGTTATAAATTCGATAATCAAAATATTTTAGAAAATTTTAACTCTACAAATTTGTTTCATCTTTTACATCCAATTGTAACGCGAAAACTTACAGTCCATAAAAGTATCAAGCTAATAGTGCAGTATTATGTTATTTTATTAAAGTTACATGCGCTTCAAAAAGATGTGCTTGAAAATGTAGATTTCATCAACGAGATTGCTGAACCAAATTTAACAGCTAAATCACAAAAAATATTCACCGCTTCTGTGGCCTAGTGGTTAGAGCGTCCGCCTCGGATGCGGGAGGTCGTGGGTTCGATCCCCGGCCGAGTCATACCAAAGACTTACAAAAATGGTACTAACAGCTTCCTCGCTTGGCGCTCAGCATAAAAAGGTTAGTGTTAGGACTGGTCGGCCTGGTTTCAGGATAATGTGACTGGGTGGAACATCATGCTACATGTCTGCAGCATGATGCCCCAGTGCTAGACATCACTATAAACTGCCACACTTCAGATATAGTAGCAATATGACTGAAAAATTCTTAAATCTACGTTACAAACCCAAAGCACACACACACACACACACACACACACACACACACACACACGAAAAATATTAACTGGAACAAATGTTTCCTCAATAGCTGATGAAATGCATCAAGAAATAAATAAAAAAATTGGAGAAATTTACTGTATCAGGATCAGGTTGGAAATTTGAAATGATAAAAGAAGTTTTATTTCACACAATGAAATATAACTTACTTCGCGTTCGTTCTTACGTTGATCTCCCTCAAAAAATTAAAAACAAAAAATGTTGCATAAACGTAAAGAACTTTGATAACAGATGTTTGCGGTGGGCTATTCTTTCTATGATGTTTCCAGAAGAAAAAAATGCTGATCGCGTTGACAAGTATTTTAGTCACGTACCAAAATTAAATTTTAATGGTATTTACTTTCCAGTTGCAGACAATCAAATACCAAAGTTTGAAAAGCAAAATAATATTTCAGTTAATGTATTTGGTCTTGACGAGCGTGAAAATGTTTATCCAAGGTATATTTCAGAAAAAGCTTCGCAATCAACAATAACCTTACTGTTTTATAGGAATCATTACGTTTGCATACAGAACTTTAACGGGCTAGTTGGCAGACAATATAATAAAAATAAAAATAAGAAGTATTTTTGCTACTTTTGTTTACAAGGTTTATCTAAAGATGAAAAACTGCAAGATCATTTTAAATACTGTGTTAATGTTCAAAAAATATAAATGCGAGGAGAAAAAGAAAATGTATTAAAATTTAAAAATTATAATCATAAATTAAATATTCCGTTTTTTATTTATGCTGATTTCGAGTGTCTACTTGTTCCTGTGGCAGGCGCAGAAAATGATCCGAATAAATCAAGCACCAGAAAAATACAACAGCATGTTCCCTGTGGAGCAGCTTATAAAGTAGTTTGTTGCGCTAACGATAATTTTTCAAGTCCAATAAAATTGGACAGATGTAAAACTCCTGCCGTGTGGTTACTAAAAAATGTAATAGACGATGTTAATAATATTTTCAACAGATTATCTAAAACTGCTCCAATAAAAATAACATCCAAACAGCAACTTGATTTAGATGAGGCAGTTAATTGTCATATCTGCGAGAAACCTCTAGGTAACGATGAAGTGTGTGATCACTTTCATCTAACCGGCCAATATCGAGGAGCAGCACATGACAATTGTAATTTGAAATTTCATGCGCCAGATTTTATTCTTGTCGTTTTACATAATTTTCGTGGTTATGATAGTCATATCATTGTCGAATCATTTGGCGATGAGGAAATTAAATCTAAACTAAAATTAAACAATATAATAAAATATATTCCAAGCGAGTTTGAAAAGTGTATGTCAGTTGCTCTTGGCAATTTACGTTTCACCGACAGTCTGCAATTTATGGCAGCACCATTGGATGAGCTTGTAAAAGGTTGTAGCAGTTTCAATAATTTAAAAAGTTGCTTTGGTGAAGACTACGTCCCTCTGACAAAAAAGGTGTCTTTCCGTATGAGTATCTCGACGACTGGAGCAGATTTGATGCAACTTCTCTTCCTAACAAAGATAAATTTACTTGCAGCTGAAAAATGGAAATATTGCAGATGACGATTACAAATATGCACAAGATATTTGGAATAAATTTGGTTGTAAGACACTTGGTGATTATTATGATTTATGTTTGAAAACAGATGTATTATTACTAGCAGATGTTTTCGAAAGTTTTCGTAAAGTTAGTCGTGAAAATTATGGATTAGATCCATGTTGGTATTATTGTGCGCCAGGATTGTCATGGGATGCTCTGCTAAAAACAAGCAGGACAGAATTAGATCTCTTAACTGATGTTGATCTGTTTAATTTTATTGAAAAAGGAATTCGCGAAAATCACTGTTATAACAAAAAAAAATATGCAGTAGCTAATTATAAATACTTAATAAATTACGCTAAAAATTTACCGTCAAATTATATTATTTATCTTGACATGATTAATTTGTATGGTTATGCTATGTCAGAGCTAATGCCGTGTAGTGGATTTCATTGGATAAGTCCGGATCAATCTCTTAAAGAAACTGAAAAAGATTTACCTGAAAATGTCAGCTATTTTGTTGAAGTTGATCTCGATTATCCTAGTTCGTTATATGATCTACATAACGACTATCCGTTTTGTGCAGAGTCAATGATGATCAATTATAGTTTATTATCGCCTGAACAACAGGCAATGACAACAACAAAAAATTCGATTATTAATATGCTAGTTCTAAATTTGTTAAATAAAAGAAATTACGTGATTCCTTAAAAAAAAAATTAAAACAAGCAGCAGATGTTGGACTAATTCTGAGAAAAGTTCATCGCGTGTTAAAATTTAATCAGTCACGGTGGATGGCAGATTATATTGATTTAAATACCAAGCATCGTGCTATTGCTAAGACCGACTTTGAGAAAAACTTTTTCAAGTTAATGAACAATTCCTTGTTCGGTAAGACGATGGAAAATATCAGAAAGCGAGTCATTATTGAAATTGTAAATGATGTAAATCGCAGGAATAAATTAGTCAACGATGACAGTTTTGTCAGTATGAAAATCTTTAATGAAAATCTTGTTGCAATACAGCGACGAAAGACAAATTTAAAGTTAAATAAACCAATTTATGTTGGTGCAGCTGTACTTGATATTTCAAAATGGCTAATGTACGATTTTCACTATAATTTTACCAAAAGGCAGTGGCCAGATTCGGAGTTGCTATTTACTGATACGGATTCACTTGTTTATAACATAAAATGTGAGGATGTTTATCAAGAGATTTATAACAATAAAAATTTATTTGATCTATCGGATTATCCAGAAATTAGTGGATTTCATGATGATGCAAATAAAAAAGTAATCGGCAAGATGAAAGATAAATATATGTTTGTGCCAGTTGGGGAATTTTTTGGACTAAGAAGTAAAATGTACGCAGTAATTTTAGATGACAATAAACTGACATAAAAGGCACCTGCACTAATTTTATTATAACAAATATTATCAGAAGAAATCATCACAAACTTGAAACAGATACAATTTTAAAAAGTGGACTAAGTAATTGTGATGATAAGAGATATTGCGAGGACGGAATTAATACGTTAGCTATTGGACTCTACGCAATTTTGTCTAAACATTATAAATAATGTTTGAAAATTTAACATTAGCCGATGGAGTTAGTGGCAAAATTGAAGAAATAATGGTTAATGCCAGCAATTATCCGTTGAATTTAATGATGAAATTTCAGGTATTTGTTTTATAAATTTGATAGAATAAAACTTTCGCTTATCAAATCAGATAACACCAAATATTTTGATTATCTTGAAAAGTTGAGAGATGAGGTTATGCGGAAATACGATAATCTTCATGATCCGATCAGTCAAGGAAAATACACGAAAATAAATATTGACCTAAACCGGTCGAAGGTTTTTGCAAAAGGTGGTAAGTATGTTCTCACCAGGATAGCAATGAAAGTGTTATTTGAATGTCATCGAACAGTAAGCGGAAAAATTAAATTTTATTTGTATAAATACGATAATGAATTATTCTTGATAGCTACTGTTAATATTTTCATAATAGGTGATGAAGTTCTTTAAAAATAAGGGAGATAACTCTGTCTGTCTTCCTTGTATTGTAAAGGGAGATAATCTGTCCTCATTAAGCAGTTATCCCGCTTGTTATATTGCGTAACATTACATGACCGTCTGTAGTCAGTGTGGATCTGTATAACTTGTAACAGAAAATTATATTTTTACACCTTTTAACTCTCCTGATAAATTTGATGTACATTATCTTGCGTTAATTCCAGGTAGGTTATTTTATATCTTCAATAAACACTTTCGTCACCAACGATAGAGAGCTCAGAACGGACAAATAAATATTCCATCATATAGGCTGGGGGAGTGGTGCGATATTATGACAAACCAGTCATTATCGATCATTTTATATTCCCAGACTGCAGAAGGCAGAAATAACCCTGTTTGCGAGCTAGAGCAATTTAATAAGCCGTTGTATCGATCCACACACCATAATCACAAATCTGTACACATGGTTCATATAACGACTATATATGAGCCATATCTGTAATTTTATGCATTTTAGTGTGTTGAGACTGCAATGAATTTTAACCGGGCAGAAATGTATAAGATCGTAGATTTCGCGATTTATTCAGAATCAGAAGATAATATTTTTATTCTGATAAATATATATATCACTTGCAGGAATTTCCCGTTAGATAGCTTCATAATTAATTTCTGAAACATATATTTGTAAGTAGAGTCCGTAGCGCAGTGTTAAGAACGTTGGCTTCTCGTACTTGAGGTCTTGAGTTCTAATCCCATAACCGACACATTGTCGACGTGAACGTTAGGATGCCAATTTTTCTAATAATAGATGGGGGGCTCCAGCCCCAAGGGATTTCAGGTACACCTCCTCACCACGTCAAACAACGTGGTGAGTGCGTTTTGCACTCTTCCCGGGGTTTGATGTTGGGGATGTGTACATGAAATCAAAAAGCCTAGACAGCCCTCTGAATCTCTAAAGATTCGTTTCGTTTAGCGATTAGCTGGGGGGTGTCTATTCAGAGCCCTATAAAATAAACAGTAGCGTATGTGAGCTCTCAACCTCATTTGAAGGGTACCCCACACAGGGACGTTCAGAAAAAATGTCAGCCAAAAAGAAAAGCCTCGTGGGGTGCCCCATAACCGCCATAAGAATAGTATCAATGAAGAGACCCTGTGAAAGGCAAAATAGGCAATGAAGGGACCCCGATGGAATGGTGACCGCTTATTTTTGTTGTTTATTATTATTGTTATTATTATTATTATTATTATTATTATTATTATTATTATTATTATTATTATTATTATTATCACTGGTTATAATTATTACGGTTAGAGTAAGACCAATGCTAAGTCTAAGCTGATCACTTTTAACTTTTAACCTTTAACCTTCACCCAAGGTCAAGGTCAAAGTTAAAGGTCATAAGTCAAAGGTTAAGAAGTGACTCCGACCAGGTCAAGGTCAAAGTTCATGGGTCAATCTCATGGTCAAAGTTCAAGGTCATAGGTCTAGGTCATATGCCAAAGGTTAAATTCAACATGGTTATGTTAGTAGTATATGTAAATGAGCTGTTTCTATCTCAGAGACCCCCTTACCCTTGAACTGATAAAATTTCAACATAGAAGAGTTTTGGAGGGGGAAAGGGGTCTCTGAGATAGAAACCTCATTTACATATACTACTCATGTGTCCGAACTTGAAAACATGGAATTAATCATCTCCGAATTGTTTCGTAGAGTTTGCAAGATTGTATAATAGAAAACTTTATTATCAGCATTCCAAATTATTAATAACTCGTACATGTTATCGAAGAAAGGGTATGCAACATTATGTGTGCACTTAATTAGCTACATATTACTGTTATAGAAACCGATGTAAATGTTGGGAAGCACTTCGGTATAACGCCTTGTGAGCGTAGGCCTATTTTGGGAAAAATTTTAAACTCATTGTCAGTTCATCGTATACTGACGATATAGATATTTAATTTTATATATATTACACGTCGATGGCATATTATACCGAGGATGGATACTTTAAATGCAGTTGGTATGTACACATGATTAAGGCGAAATAATTGCAGACTTCATGATTCAGAAATCATTTACATTACAAATTTTGTTTCTTAACGGCAAATGAAAACTTTTTTTAATAATTATTTTCCTAGCGCTATTGGTATTTATAAACTTAGAATTATGTTAATTCATTAATAATTATTGTCCTGGCAATATTTGTATTTATAAACCTAGAATTATGTTTACTAAAATATGATTATCATCGTACCAATTAAGTTCTGTTAGAAAAGAATCGAACGACAGTACAGATAATGTAACGTTTATAATAATAGCATCAAGAGTTAGACTCAAAGTCTCTAATAAAGTTCATCTATGTCTAAATTATGTCATATTACAAATTCCTTGCAATAATCTACTGTCATTTTTCGGTAGTCCAACCTCATACAGTACTTGATATTTTAAACATATTATTGGAGTACTCATTTATCACGTGGATATATTTTTATAATTTGCATATGTATGTATGTATGTATGTATGTATGTATGTATGTATGTATGTATGCATGCATGCATATGTATGTTGTCGTTGTTGTTGCAGTGTTTAACGCCATTTTTCAGCACTAGACAGCCTACACATGGCGGCCAGTATAACTGGTGGAGGAATAACCCCGGAAACCCCGGGAAGAACTACCGACCCACGAGAAGCTACTGGTAGGCGTTCTCACGTACCCACGTTAGCCTAGCTTGAGACTCGAACCACGAAGACAGAGGTGAGATGGCAGTGATCCTGAACGGTGAGCGCTTTAGACCTCTCGGCCACTCAGGGCCGCATGTATGTATGTATGTACGTATGTATGTATGCATGTATATGTGTATGTGTGTGTGTTTGTGTGTGTGTGTGTGTATGTATGTATGTATGTATGTATGTCTTTTATATTGTTCCTCGTAGTGATTTATGGTAAACTGAACATTTTACATAGATACTATTAATGTTCTTTCTGAACTATATTACTGATGTGTTGACAATTATTAATAATAATCTTAATAATAAGACATAAATGGTCCTCTTGCTTAATTTACAAGTGACTTATGTGGTATCGATCTTTCTAGAATAATTCTGAAACTTTCCATTGGCTTGGATGTGTCACAGGAATAGGCTAATCGAAGGAAAATGAGTAGCGTATTCTGTCTCGTGGGGTCTATTGCGAAATACAGTCGCAATAGACAGTGTATTTAAATAGAACAATGAGCAATCAGTTTCATTCCGATTTCGGTGTCATTCACATTTCTTGTGTTCCTGTTGTATGTCTGCTGTACTTAGATATTATTTAAGAGGAAACACGTTTGCTTGGACTGTTCAGTAGAAATAGAAAAGTGCTCATTATTTGGACTATAATATTATTGTTTAGAACAACTACAAATTATTCAAAGAATTTTTGGACAACGCCATCATGACAACGTCATGATTATTGGAGGACCAGTACATTTCCGGTTTTGAAATTTACATGGAAATTTTCATTCACTTAGAACTTTCACAGACCCTTACAATGATTAGTTTGGATTCACTTCATAATACTATAAGTTACTCTCACATTTTTGTTTATAACTTTAATAATTAAATTGTCTATTAAGTTTTAGAAAACTTGTTGGTTTTGCTTTAATATGTCATACAAAAATTGGGGGCTTGTCCGGGATATGAATATCAGAGAAATTTTAATTGTTTTGAAATTTAAATTCATTTTATTTCGGACAAATGTCTATCACCGCTTTTTGGGTTTCACAGAGAAACTAACAAGCTGTCAAAATGTCAACTAAAGTGTAGTACTTTATTTTAAATCCTTGCTAGGAATGGTTAGTGTCCTTGAAAAGTGACGAATTGCTCTGACTTGCCAGAGAATATGATCTTTCGGAAGCAAAGCCATCTTTGTTAAAACAAGAAATAAAAATATCTTGATTCAGTATTTGGTAGAAAAGAATATTTTGGATAAAAGTGCCTTTGGTTTGATTAGTAAGTCTGAATCTGGTTCTAACTTGCAAGGTATGGAATTGATATTAAGATACAAGAATAAAATCTAGTTAAGAAAGCTTGAACTTCTGAAAGAAAAAGAGATATAAACTTCAGAAAGAAGCAAGAGACATACGAATTCAAAATGAAGAAAAAGAAATGGAAATGAAATTTCAAACGCAAAAATAAGGGATGTAAATGAAATTACAAAAACAAAGAGAAGAAAGAGATGTAAATCGCATATGGAAAAGAAAAAGATATAGAAATGCAATTAAAATTAAAAGAATTAGAACTGGCAAGCAAAAAACATCCTACTCACGAGAGTTCAGTTTTTGATGCTACAAAAATATCAAATTAGTTCCTCTTTTCCGGAAAATGAAGTAGATCAATATTTTTGCAATTTGGAAAAAAAAATAACTACAAGTTTGAAATGGCCAAGAGGGCAATGGATTTTATTATTACAGAGCGTACGTACTGGCAAAGCTCGTGAAGTATATACTTCACTATCTGCAGGAGCAGGTACTGATTATGATTTATTCAAGGAATGTAGCTTGAAGGCTTATGATTTTGTACCCGGAGCCTATCGGTAGATGTTTCGGAATCGCAGAAAAACAGAAGACCAAACCTATGTCAGAGTTGCATGGGGAAAAGGGCGACAATGTGATTCGTGGTGCGATTCTTAAAAGATTGACAAAGGTTATGACAAACTTAGACAATTCATATTGGTCGAAGAGTTCAAGAACTGGGGACATAGTGACGTAAAAATTTACCCTTATTAACACATGATATATACTTTAGAAAGCGCTGCTAGTGCAGCGGCGGATGTTCCTTGGCTCTCAAAGTTTCATTTCCTCTCAGCATATGGTTAGTAAGAGACCAAGTCAGTCTCAAGCGGGTACTTACAAATTTCATTCTGGTACAACTAATAAGAATCCAACGTCTTATTAGACGGATTAGAACTCCTTATCTCTTCCTACGTGCACTTGTTGTAAGAAAAAGGGGCACGTTATTTATGATTGCTTTAAGTTAAAAATATAAGCAACAGAATAAAGACAGAGTAGTTCAAAATGCTTTTGTTTCTCTTAAGTCAAGCTCATGGTCATGTATTTGAAACAATACATTTGTGCGGTCAAACAAACCCCACTCTGCCTCTTTTATGGAGAATTATGAGCTATTCATGTCGAAGGGTTCTATATCACTTATTGGTGATTCTTCGACCAATCCTATCCCTATTAAAATATGAAGGGACACATGAGCTTCTCGGAGTCTTTTATTGTCAGGTACATTACCTTTGCTTGAGAAGTCTTCTTCTGAAAGCGTTCTTGTTCAGGGAGTAGAGTGCGTTCTTGTTCATATTCCTCTCCTTAATGTTAATTTTTCGTCAGAGTTAGTTTCTGTACCAGTGATTGTTTGGCGCTGTGAATTCTTTGCACATTGAGGGTATTCATTTATTGCAAGGTCATGACCTATCTGGAGATAAGGTTGTGGTTAATCCACTTGTAATTGACAAGCCTTGTTTGGATTAAAAGCTTTTTCCTGTTGAAAATGAAATCCCTGATATATACCTAGCTCGTGCAGTTACTGGAGTTACGGCAAAAGTGCTCTTGAGAAAGAAGTTGATCAGGAAATTATTCCTTTGTATTTGTCAGGCCTTTGATGAGGTCACCTTTGCTTCTGTTACTGATCAATCAAACGGTATTGATCATTGTGATCCTCTGTTAACTACTCATTCTCTTATGTCTCGGTGACAAACGACAATCACTTGTCGTCAAACAGGAATAAGATCCTAATATCTCCTGATTGTTTCAGAGGGCTATTAGCGAAGCTGATTTTGCAGTGATAGACAAGACATTTTTTATATAGCCATGAAACTCATTTCGCTGGTCGCTTGGTATTCTTGTGCCGAAAACATAACTTTTTCCGTATGTGCACAGCCTACTGAAAAGTGAACAGTGTCAAGAAAGGAAACTCATTTCCAATACAGAGAATTGATGTGTTGTTCCGTGTAGACTCGTACAAAAATAACAAGTGAAAAGAGTGAAGCCAACAAGCTTTGTATATTTTAACAAATTAATTTATTTCCCTAGAAAACAATATAAAAATTGGAAATAGGACTTACGGTTTGTGAATATAATCCAAAATTTAATCCTAAGATTGAAAAATATAAGTCCTATCACTAAACAGTTCTAATAGAATCCGGGTTCGAATCTCGATGAAATTCCAATATGGAGGCGATGACGTCAGACTAGGTCGTTGTACTGGTGGTAACAGATCTTCGATTGAATCGCAGTTTATAATGTTTCCATTAAACCCCAGAATAAATTTCCACTGAATTTCTTTCTCCCAGAACTTTTTATAAAAAAAGTACACTTGCTTAGTTTTCTAGAGAATAAATTATTAAATCCATTAAAAACAGATGAAAAATAAACATTCTGGCAACAACAATTAGAAACACCTTGTTCCTTCAAGGTGTTAAGAACGACTGACTAAATTTCACTATGAATGAGTATTAAACCCAACTAAAACATCATTTCAGTCTCGCGAGATGGGTCACGTGGTCTCTTAACATCGAACAGCGTAATAAAAAAATGCCAATTGTCATGTAGCTAGAATAGCCCGATCTAAGAACCAAATTCTCACACTGAAAATATATATGAAAAAAGAAAGACTGTTTACAGTCCAGCTAACATGCGGGCCGAAATGACCTTGGAAATAGCCAATCGTTATCACTCGATGTTTACACACTCTAAGAACCAAAGTGAGCTAAAAATAGTGCTATGTAATAGCTTTTACGTTCTAAACAAACTAAATTTACTGAAAAAATAAATATCGAATCCCGTGAAAATAATCATTACAATAAAATGTAATGAAACAAAATTAAAATAAAAAAGAATTTTAAAACTAACACACAAGCAATTTAGTTACATATACGTAACACTGTACTGAACTGGAAATGCAAATATGTCACCAAGTTTGACCTGTTAAAAGGATTCAGGCAGATTATATATATATATATATATATATATATATATATATATATATATATATATATATATATATATATATATATATACGGATAGAGCAAGAGCAATAATGGCGCTCTTTGCAACTCCTGATGGACTCGATGAGTACAATGAAAACTTTCGCCTCTACATTCCACCGCTTAATGAACATGTTATCATCAGGTATAGATGGTTGTGATGCATACATCGAC
>JAECUM010051930.1:0-14711 GCA_016617855.1 Megalonaias nervosa | reverse complement strand
TATATATATATATATATATATATATATATATATATATATTACACGATCTACGTCGCAAGCTAGTACCTATGCCATAAGATCGTTTCCAGTTTGCATAGTGCCCTAAACACGGGAGTAGTGGCATGGGGCGATATGGAGTCAAAGGTGAATTTAATTTACCCGGTCGGTTAACACGGCTCGGCCGTTATGGTGTCAAACGGGAATTTAACGTTGTGGGCCGTTTAGGGGATCAGATATAACACATTTATATGGTGAAACGGGGAATGTAATGTTAAAAATGTAAATAGGTGGATCGATATGTGGTCATTTACTGTGCAAAACTTAGTTATCTAGCATCCAACACTCAGTTTTCTACTACCCAAGGCCCCACACATGCTATCCAACACCTCATTATAATATTATCTAATACCTTGTTTTCTCCTATGTCACCACCCACACATAGTATCCAACACGCCGTATGTAATGATTAATATCCCACACATAATATCCAGCGCGCCCTGTGTAGTGCTCAATACCCTACATACAGTATCGAACAAGCTGTGTGTAGCAACCAATAGCTTACGCTTACTTTCCAGCACTCTGTTTGTGGTGATCAATACCACGCAAATACTATTCAAGACGCCGTTTGTAGTCACCAATACCCCACACTTGCTATCCAAAATGCCGTGTGTAGTGACCAATACCCCAAATTTACTATCCAACAGGCCGTGTGTAATGACCAGCACCTAATACTTACTAACCACCCAGTAATCTATTGTCCAGTAACTAGTGATCTACAATACAGCATATAGTTACCTACTAACCAATACACCGTTGGCGTGACGAACACCCAGGCATCTTCCGACCAATCTACTGACTAGCAATTAATCATCTACTAACACCCATACCTACTGCACAATACCCATATCTACTAATTGACACGCTGTCTGACGGACTTGCACCCATTCACACTGATGAACACTCACACCTACTGACCTGTGCCACACCCACTGACCAGCACTCATGTCTACTAACCAATACAGTGTTATTGGTCATCACCTACGCCAACTGACCACTACCCACACCTACAAATAGATGTGTTTGGGTAGGATATAAGCTAGATGAATATAATGATGATAAATACCTAAATTTTAGACAGACAATCATTCACTATCACAGTCCAACAGTCGCCCTTTTATAGACCAAATAGAGGAATGAAATCCCGTTGGATAGAATGTTGCCTAGCGTTCCATCAGTGTAATTTGTCAAACTGAACTTTCCATCAGTGTAATTTGTCATACTGAACATTCCATCATTGTAATTCGTCATACAGAACATCTCATCAGTGTAATTTTAAATAGAAAGCTTTGTATCAGTGGTGTTTTAGAGGATTTGTAATCCAAAAGTCAGATGTTGGAGTGATAATTCGGACTATGGTGATTTCTGTAAACTCCAGAATAGGAAGATTGCTACGTATTTATGATTCCCTTTGCCTCCTTCCGTCCGTTATATCGTGGATGCAAAGTTTATATCTTTGTTAGCGTATTAGTATGCTCTGCATCCAGTACAAAACTAATTCTTGCATTTGCCTTCAACTTTGCTGATACTTAAGTTTCTAATATACTGCTTTTGAAATGTACATTCAAAATGCATAATTATCATGATTACAGATCGGTACCTTTTTCATAGCAGCCACAAACACTCATTCTAAGTAGTATGTCAGGTTGACATTAGCTTTGTAATTTTAATTTTTACAATTTCATACATGACGGGTAAGTAATGTTGAGCTCACGAAAGTTCATAATGATTTCTGATTGGTTAGTCTATATTTAAAGGTTGATATTGATTTCTGATTGGTTAGTCTATATTTGAAAGTTCAAGTCTTAATGTATTTTGGAACCATACTTTCTTGAGTGCATGTTTCTAAAACCATTAAATCGATAATCATGGAAACTCTTGTTGTTTGTACAAGAATGATAATTATCATCACAGGGTTTATGATTAGGGATCCTGGGTCATAAATTGACTGGGATGTGACCTTCAAAAATTTAACGACTCAAGTCAATTCTTACTTAAAAAGGCGTAAACGGGTAGTGATTTTTAAACGGCAAAAATCTTTTATACAAGAATGCGTCTAGAAAGTAAGGCTATTGAATGATTTAACTTCCTTCTCCATCCGTTTCGTGGATATGTCTAAACACCCCTTTAGTGTTATCAAGTACACAATTCATATTGTATCACAAAAAGTACTGTGCGGTCAAATGCTTTGAAATTAATATTGCATAAAATGGATTTCATCCGCGTCGGATTAAACCATTGGTAACAGTTTAACAGTTGAAATTGTTTTAAACATAAATACAAGTGTGTTAATCAACAGAAACTAATTCAAAGAATGTTTTTACGAAATATATTTAAACATTCGTAATATCTGTTGTTTTAGCATTTTTCTCATGCATATTACTGAGAAACATTTCTATTTTGGGGGATGGGTCGTGTTGTTTGCGACCTGTTTCTAAAATATACCATTCCGTATGTAGATGAAACTGGAATAGTGCCGCAGTTCTTAGTTGCAAAGCGTATTAATAAATATGCAATTGGCAACCAATTATCAGTAGCTTGATTTTGTTGTGTGTGGCTTGTGTATTGAATAAAATATTTACGATGTTATAAAGAGCAGATGCCTGGTTATCTTAATTATCTGATATTATAGCTTACTAGGGGCGGCACTGTCCTCGTTACGTCATTGTAAGAAAAACCGCGTTACAAATATATGTCGGTAGTTCAACAGAAATAAACATTGAATTACTAATCTATTTAAATATAACGTGCGATGTTGAACAAGTTTAAGCCATAATGAGATGGCTGATGGATCAGCTTAACCATTAGTGAAATTTCAGAAAGTAACAACTCTTTGGGACTGGGATGAGCAAACGCACATGAAAGAAAGACAAAAGTAAGTGTTTAATTCAAATGGCTTCTCACATCATCCATCTGCTCATTGCTGGACCACGTTCCTTTCTACTGTACAAAACAACGCATTAAACAATTCACTACATCTGTACCTACTTTCTTATTATTACATAAAACAACACAAAAACACCATTATTGCTGGATCACTGCCCTCACTAATGCATACAACACCTTTGTATTTCTATACCCTATACTACCGCTTTCCTTACCATTGCACAAACACAAACAAGCCACAACTCAACATGTCATATACTATATTATTTGACCAATTTCCTTACACTCAAAATTTGGCTTCCACGGTAGTGGCAATAACCTCATCGAGTCAGAGTCAAGATCACCTCATTAACATGCCTGGAGTTTGCATAGTAAGGGAATTTTGCCGCTGTTAGTATCAAGTTTCAAGTTTGATCAAAACTGGCTAAGAATGAAAGCATCCAGAGTGGAAACAAACTTAGCCAATCAGATGCAAGATTACCTCAACAGTATGCAAGCATCTCATTCTTTATCGAAAGTATCCAAGCTCTTGATATTATAAGACTATATTCCAAGATTGATCATATTTAGATCAGAAATATAGCTTCCATAGGGATAACTAGCTCGGCCAATATGATTCAAGGTCACCTAATTAATATGAGTGGACCTCCTGCACTAAAGGACGTCCTGGATCTTTAAGATGTAGGAATATACGATCAGAGCATCGGACATCAAAGTGTTAACAGTGCCAGCCACTCAGACAGAAGAATAAACCATTAGTATGCATGTATCTCGCTCGTCATCAAACCCATCCAAGATCTTGAGGATAAATCTATATTTAAAGTTCGATCAAAAGCAGATCCGAAATATGACTTTCACAAGAGTAACAAGCTCAGCCAATCTCACCTAATTAGCATGCGTGAATCTTGCTGATTATCAAGCTCAATACGCATAAATCTCGCTCATTGTAAACCTCGTGCGACATTTTGATGATATAAACCCAAACTCCGAGTCTGGTTTAAGCTGTAAGAAAAATAGACTTCAGAATGGTAACAGGCAATTGTTGACAGACACACGACGCACGACGGACGACGCACGACGGACGACTGACGACGGGCGACAAATGAAAGACGCAGGGCAAAGCTCACTTGAATTTACAGCCAGATAAGCTACAAATTGGGTAAAATTACATTATGATCTTACATAATTTCCAGTTTTATTATTTAAATATATTCCATCTTCAAGGGTTCAAATTCATTTTTTTTACAGACAGCAAGTACATGGTACCAGGGCTGAAAGTGTGTAGCAAAAGTATAAATCCCCAGGTATATGTACATCGCCAATGCTTTGTCTGAGATTCGCAGATAACGATTTATCATAAAGTTTTCAATAAATTTAGCTTTACACAATACTAACCAAGATTATTCTAAATACCAGATTAGTTAATTTCATGCTTGCTCTGGGCACTGTAATAATAGGCGAATGATATGTGTACGATATGACAAACTTTGGTTGTGTTTTAAATTGTAACTACCATTGCCGCCCATCAAACTTGAAGATTAAAGGATGGAAGAAAACTTGCTACGCTGTCCAGATTTAACTAATGTCCATGTTTACCATGTAACCAGGAAATACAGATTGTAGAATATATTGTTCGGCCAATCGTGCACTTCTAACATTCATTTGTGTACGGTCAAAGAAAGACAACTCAATCAAATATAGCGAAGAAATTATTTGTTTTAATTCTCGTATGTACACCCTGAGGTATGGTTCACCTCAACCGCTTTTGAGAAAATTGCCCCTAAATTATGGTCAAATTTAACCTCAGTTCACATATTAGGTTATATCTTGCTTCGAGGTATGATTAATTATAACCTCAGATCATCGTTTTACACCTGATTTATGGCCAGTTTTAATGTCAGTTTACATATTATGTTGTATTGGAGGTTTTTGAAAAGTTCTGAATATTATAAATTTTCTGTTTCTTTCATCATGTTAATAAATTTAATATTTATCGTTAGGCAAAATAACTGTCTTTAAAATGATTGGCAGCTGCACGTGCAGCACACCAGAAACATACACAGATATTTGCGATTAACGTAACATAGGTAAATGAATATGATGTAAAAATGTTTGGGAGGGAGAACAATTCTGCTACTGAGCAAAGTGCATACTATAAGGTGGCGCTCACCAGTTATTATGTACTTTTGAGAGAGTGACGTATGTAAGGTGAAGTTGTTTGCATTTAAAACATGCACAGTGGAGAGATTGTTGGCATACCTCTATGCTACTTTGATGTAATGTGGCTGACATTTCTTTGGATATTGTACTTTTGGAAATTGTAAATGATCTTAGCACACTTCTAACTAAAATGACTGCTCCCTTGTGCTCCAAAAATCAGTCTGAATTTGTCTAAAGTACACTATCCTTAGCAGCAATTAAAATAGGGAAAATGAATTTGCCAGACTAGACAATACCAGCTTCTGAAAGTGCAATGAATGAATTACTAAATATATAAAATCTAAAAAAAGTTATCGGCTCTTTCTTTTACAATTTACCTCTGAAGTTCAGGAAGTGAAAATGACCAAGTGGAGCTAGCACTTTTTGAAAGGTGCACATCTGGAGTAAGGCCAAGCTGTATACTCTATAACCCATATTACACCCATCAATCATACACCAAAATAAAGTGAATTAAAGGTTCTTTGAACAATACCTAATATATACTAGATCTTTTTTAAATAGCCAGTATAACTAGTGAGAAAACCCGGGGACATTCTTTTTCTTTAAAATTCTAACCCTATGCAAAATACGAAAGAGTAGAGCGCCACCTAAATCAAGGCACTCTTAGAGTAATCTCCCATTGATACGAAGGCTGAAAGAGTAATCTCCCATCGATATGAAGGCTGACTTAGATAAAGTTTACAGACGTAATTTTCTCATATATTACAATTTTTGAGGTGGCTTCATATTTTCAGAGATGATCGCGAACTCAAGGAAGATTGGGCACGTTCTGAAAGACCATTGTCTGAGATTGCTGTAAATGGGGCAATTGAAGGCGCTCGATAAACATTGAAAGATAAGCTCTAATGAAGGGCATTCAGTTGTCAGTCATTTTTAATATCATTACGAGTTTCAAAATCTTAAAATAAGTAATAGAAAAGAGCGAAAACCAACAAGTTTTGTAAAATTCAACAAATAATTTATTTCCTTGAATACAAAGTGAAACTGTAAAAATATCATACGGTGTAGCGAGTTAAATCCCAATAATCCTAGAATTTCTAACACAAGTCCTAATGAATATAGTTCTGAATAATCTTTAGTGGTCTCACAAATAATTTCTAATGCTGAAGTTGACGTGCCTGTAGTGGCCTGTAGTTTCTAATGTACTAATCTACAAATGACCTGAATTGCAGTGATGTGCCAAATTTCTTTTATTGAATCACAGTAATATAGTCCAAGGTTTCCTTGTTTGAATTCACTATAATTCCCAGTTAATGTCTCATTCCAAGAATATTATAGATGAACACTTCATATTTCCTGAGAACAAAAATTTTGAATTAAATAACATTAGCCCAAAACAAACAATGAACACAACAATGATTCTGTCTCAAGATCGTATAGCCCAAATAAATAATTTTCCAGTAAAAAAATATATAAAAAAAAATACGACACAAACGAATTACTCGGAGGAGGACCAAAAGTTCAAAATCTTAGTTATAATTTGAAGATCTGTTACTAAAATCATGCTAAAGAACATGGTAAACATCAGGTAGAATATCTATCTTCTAGACTCAGATTGAGTTAAACATGATGCTTACAAAACCAGATCAATGATTCAGGTCAGATAGAAAATTAACTCGATTTTGGACAAGGTCAGCTATAAAATACAGTTTTACATGACCCATAACTTATATATATATATATATATATATATATATATATATATATATATATATATATATATATATAGATATATCTTATATATATATGTATATATATAAGTAAGTATATATATAAAACAGAATATAAACAGCTACTCGCCAAATATGAATAGAGCGACCAGAGCCGTCGTTTTAATGAAATTGTCAAAGAACATGAAACAAGGAGTTAATTTTCTTATAAAATAACAAGGTTTGGATTTGATAAAACGAGCAGAGACCACAATTCACTCCACGCAGAAGGTCCAGTAGTCTTTACATGGCTCTGATTGCGTGAAAGACATGTTTCACGCATCCAGAGTGGTGCCAAACGTTGTGGAACACAACCGAGCCACTCGTCTGTGCACTAGGACCAGAGCTATCCATTTACTACATGACAACACACCGGGGGGTAAATTTCGTCGTCGACACACGCCTTCGATGGTCACCAGCATCTTGTCCACACGGTGTAGTAGAAATTTTCCGTATCGCGCTCGAATTGAACGCCCATCGTCGCATCCTTGAAGAACAAAAATATCG
This sequence comes from Megalonaias nervosa, assembly GCA_016617855.1. Taxonomy (NCBI): domain Eukaryota; kingdom Metazoa; phylum Mollusca; class Bivalvia; order Unionida; family Unionidae; genus Megalonaias; species Megalonaias nervosa. The sequence goes on along the minus strand of JAECUM010051930.1, from coordinate 7,332 downwards.
CCTTCATGCTCAGATTTCTACCCCAGCTGGAGACCGTCTTATTCATGGTTTATTGTCGCTGACTGGGTCGTCAACTGACCCACTGAATCGTCGACTTGGTCGTCCTTTTGGGTCGCCGACTGAGTCGTCCTTCTGGGTCGCTGAGTCGTCGACTGGGTCGCCGACTATGTCGTCGACTGAGTTGCTGGGTCTTCGACTGGATCGTCGTCTGGGTCACCGACTTGGTCGCTGAATCGCTGGCTGGGTAGTCCATCAGGGTCGCCAACTGGGTCGCTGACTGTGTCATTGACCAGGTCGTGGCCGCTGGTCTTTACTTGCTCAAGATCGAGAGAGAGAGAGAGAGAGAGAGAGAGAGAGAGAGAGAGAGAGAGAGAGAGAGAGAGAGGAGGCTAAATGACGAGAGAAGGAAGACTTTCAGTAAAAATGTGTATTGTCGCAAGATCAGGATTCCAAGATTTTCGCGCTTCTTGTACGAGCCTTGTAACGCCTGTATTCTGGTCCACGAAAGACCTAGTCTCTACTTTTTTAGAGTCCCCGTCCTGGCTCTTTCCTGTTCAGCGAACTATGCCCAGATGTGCTTGCTCCAGCGGGGTGGTTATACTGCTTCACTTGCAAGGGACGTCGTTACACAATACAGCTCCATAACACACCGCCACTGCAGCCACAGGTGGAATATATACCCAGCAGGCGGAATCACGCGACCCAAACTAAGACGTTAAATGGCACAACAAATTCAGCTAACATTTAAAATCAAACATAAACTTTAACGAAAGGAAAAATTAGCTTTTTCGAAACGAAAATAACTGTCCATGGGTTTTTCTCATTATTATACGAACTTGCTAATTAGGACAGGGTGTCAGCGAATCTTTTAAAACGCTTTTCATTGAAATAATGTGTCAGCTAGTTAATGTATAACATAGAACCAGTTTTGTTTAGAATGTTTCGCTGAAAATTGCCCACAATGACATGCAAAAAGCAATCGCCTATCGTACAAAATGTTTGCGTCTCATCCTAGGTAAGACTAACACTGAAATATGTTAAACTGTATTTGCGGTAATTAAGCAGGCTCTCGTGACGTCAAGGTTTCTAAATATAGATGTAATTTGGTGAGGTATTTTCCCCTCAGAATCTGGATGAATATACCTACTAGACCCTGCTTAAGTATACTTTTGTTGAAGGTCATATCAAATCTTAGGCACATTTGAATTTGATACTATGTTTCCACTTTCAGCAGAAATCAAGAACGACGTTTTAAAAGTAAAGTCTTTTGTATCTGGTTAACACAAATTCTCACGTTCAAACACAATATAAAGAATATATTTCCACATAAATACCTCACCTGGAAATTGGATGTTTTGCTGTAAATGCAGCACACAGTTTGTTTTGGACATAATGACTTCAGATCAGGGCATACCTTCTGAAATATTACATTAATTTCTCAACCTCCTCAACACCTTTATGCGGCCAGAACGGAAGTGCCACACATTACTGCCAGTGACTAGGGCTACTGTTATGTACAGCTTCTGCTGACAGAGTACATTTCGAAAATGAATAAACAAATATATAAAAAAGCAACACCTCAGGTTTTTGATCTGATTTATAGAACTATGTAGATATATAATAAAATCAAAGTCTTCAATAAAGTTTTAGTAAGTATTACAAATAGATCACGTACAAATAGTCGAAATTGTACGAGTAACTATGGTTAGGAAGAAATGTATAATTCGCAAATGTTCCTTATAATACGAGAAAATATGGAAAGAGAGAAATGCAAAACTGCCGAAAAGTTGGAAATGGTTCGAGTAAATAAGGCAAGACAGAAATGTGTCATGCACAACTGTTAGATACGGTAAGAGCAAGTGTAAGTAGGTTGAAAGCTATGATACATCAAAGTTTGATACGGTCCCAGTAAGTATGTGTAGGAAGCAATGTGTTATGTACAAATGTTCCATGCAGTCAGAGTAGCTATAGCTAGATATAAATGTGTCATGCACACATATTCGACATGGTACGAGTAAGTATGGAAAAGTACAAATCAGATATACAGAAACCTTAGGTATAGTGGGTAAGTATGGGCAGGATGAAAGCTATACGTTTGATACGATTCAAGTAAGTATGGGCAGGTAGAAATCTATCATGCACAACAATTAGGAAGCGAACTTCAGACTTCCGCTTTTGTTAGACAATAGGTCACGAATGCCAGGCTTTTCCTTCTTTGGTCTGAGCTCGACCAAGTTGGCTGGGTAATATCCGTAAATCTTCCTACTCAGCTTCCCCTTCCAGATCCATCCATACGCCATGCCGTCGGAATTAGCGGGAATCTTCTGCTTGATTTTCTGACCTATAATAAGAAATTAAAAGTGATGGTCTTTCTATTAAGACAAGGCTTCCATGGTGTATTGTCTTCCTTTAAAAACCACACCATAAGGATTACTGACCTAGCTTTGAATAGTATCTCTTGCTTTCATTCTTCACTATAATTTTGTGTAAGACTTTCAAGAGAACAAATTATTAAATATGTTAGCAATGAACTCATTCGTATGCTGTCCCCACCAAAGAAAGATTAACCATGTGTTTTTAAGTAAACTGCACATCGCCTTCCGTACTCTTTTTCCCCCGTGATAAGACTGTGGAAAACCTAAATTCTAAAATATAGTAATGACAATGTCGTCGCTGCATGGACCACAATAACGTAATTACCCGTGTCTCGCATCCACGTGCGCACAAAACACCATAATTGCGACCTTGACGAGAACGTGTCAACTCACTTTTCACAGACACGAATATTCATAGGAAATAGTTTCTTATTCTTAATTGCCAATAAGTATTCCCTTGTTGTCTCTCTCATTACCCAAACATGTCCAAAGAAAGTTAAATTAATTTGTATTTCCAAACTATCAACAAAATCTGATTTACTGCCTTGATCGATCAAATTAGCTTTGCGAAAACACAGCTCATCGCAAGATTATTAAGCGAACAATTTTTTTTTTAAAGTAGTATTAGCAAATCTAAAGTCAGTACACTTGAAGTCGCGGGGATGATTCGTTATTATGGAAAAGATTGTTAAAATTTATGCTACACTCCACTTCATTTAAAAATTTGCTCTCTTAATGGCTGTCGTACAAACACACAAAAGGTTCACTGTCGAGAAAATAAGTCCACTGCAGTGTGAGTTCCTGAGGGTTGACTCTTTATTTCAGTGTATATAGTTCACTGCCTGTATCGCAATGAGTGTCATCTCTAATTTTCAATGGTGATTCGTTCTTGCGCCAAATGGGTTCCTTTTATCAAGAAAATTGCATCCAGTAGCCTGTACGGGCATGTAGGCTTGACATTTTTCTATTATTTAATTAGCAATAGATACTCTGTCTTCCAGTTATCAAGCTGGTATCTGGTTAGAGCGATGGTACCACCCCACCCCCTGCAATCCAAGATTCGATCCCCGGCTTCGTCACGTGCAAGAGTACTAGGCTGCGCATCCAAGAGCTATGGTTTCTCCGGGTTCTCCCGTTTCCTTTACCTCACCAGCCATTTAATGCCGTGACAGTGCTTATTTTGACTTGTGACAACGGATTATGTATTCGTCATACAGTAAATTCAGCAAGTCATTGAACACCCGTTGCTGTCCTGCTGGCTACAACTCATCGGATCAAAACATCTTTTCAGCAGAAACATGGAAGCTAAGATGCGATAGAAAATACATTTGATGGACTGCACATCTCCACATTTTTCAGCAATGATGTATACGACATGGAGACTACTTTCTATGATTCAAGGTATTTATGAAGCTGAAGCGTCTGTATGTGTCGTATTATCAATCTACAGTCGCTGTTATATTTATTAAGGGGTATAAGGTAGTCAAGTTACTTCTGAGATAAAAAAAACAAGTGTCCTTACACCATGAAAAAAACTAAAGGCCAACTTAAATGTAAGTAGTACTTACCAGCTTTAAGGGTGAGCTCATCCCTGTTTTGTGCAATGAAGTCCTCGATAGCAATGACCTTGACATTGCCTAAGGTTCTGACCTCTGCTACATCTAGCACTTGAGTTTTATTGTCTGAATCAGAACTCTCGATGATGACCTGTTCGTGAACCTTGTCCTTGACTTTTCTTTTCTCGGCATTGACTTTTGTCTGCTCCTTGTTCTTGACCTTTCTTGATTCTTTTATCAGTTTCATGCTTTCTGCTGACTCTGAGATATGATTGGAAGTTATTAAAATATTAAATCAAACAAATGATGCAATAATAATAATAATAATAATAATAATAATAATAATAATAATAATAATAATAATATAGAAAGATAACAAATTATCTTTTTTAAATCTCATGACCTCGATTAGTCGAATTTGTAAAGATCGCTCGATTTTGGAGAGAAAGCTATGATACTTCACTGGAAGAAATCGGATATGAATTTCTTTTAAAGAATTATAAGAAAGGTATAATTATGCAATTACAAGAAAGGCATAATTAAACAATTACAACAAAGATATAATTAAACAATTACAACAAAGGTATAATTAAACAATTACAACAAAGGTATAATTAAACAATTACAGGAAAGGTATAATTAAACAACTACAACAAAGATATAATTAAACAATTACAACAAAGATATAATTAAACAATTACAACAAAGATATAATTAAACAATTACAGGAAAGGTATAAAAAGGATTATCTTGGTGAATTGATGAGCTCAGTTCTTGATCTTTTAACTGTCCCATCCATGTACAGGCTCTATCATTGGACATAAATAAAGCTAATACGTTGTCACAAGATGATCTTGCAGAAAGACAAGTTAACCATTTGCAAAATTAAGGTACTAGACTGTAATAGGATCTTTCAGAAAGTATCAAGAAAATGCGGTGAACATTATGTAGCAGTCTAGGTAAAAGTTGATCCCTTATTTTTTATCAATGCGTCTCATGTTCCCAATAGCTGAAAGGTCAGTTACCTTCCACTGTTACAAACAACCCCATTAGTATTAATATATTGCGAAATAGCTTAGAAAGGGACCCCCATATTAACCAAGTCATTAGACCGAGATTTGGAAATGTATGTTTGTAACGTGTTGCATTATGCGTCAGCCTGCATTCCAACTGAAATGCGATATTATGTCACACTTTCAAACTCTTTGTCTTAGTTTGGTTTGAAATGTGATTTTGCTAAATGATAGCTAAATGATAACTAAATGAAATTATTTACCTTAACAAGAAATGTAATGATAAAACTTCACTTAGTATTTAAAATGCCCTTTTGAATGACTAACATTAAGTCATTTATTAATCATCCCGTGAACGATGTAAAAGAAGAGGTATAAATAAAAATACCTTCCAAATAATTTCGCTGCAATCACTGTTATAAATAACGTTAAAATCCATACCTCCTCTATGATCTTCCTGCCCTCTCCTATCATTTTGAAAACAAACAAAAAATACCCCCACCCCCACCCCAACACAAAAAACAACAAAAAAACCCCAAACAGAACATCCTCCCAAACAAACAAACTACCGTACACTTTTCTATTCCCATACTACCTATAATATTCCTAATAATGTGAAAAGAAATAAAAGAAGGCCTTCGTGTTTTATTTTTTGGCATTACAATACAAGAAATGAAATCGCTTATAATGACGACGTGTTGTGCTCTATATAATAAGTCATGCAGTAAAAATATTACTTACGAACTAGTTTTTAGCTTTGCTGGTCGGAAACAATGTTATAATTCCCTTCCTTGACCTGACTCCGTCTGATAGCAATGGCAGAAAATGTGGTCAAACAAACAGTCTAGTCAATGAAATCGTTTATAATTCAACATAAATTTTATTTACGCCAAGGTAAATATGAATTGCAAAATGTATACCTTTTAGATTTGAAACTAAAGTAACAAAGCATTCGGTTTGACGTATTCAATTCGACTCTTTGACGCTAGTGTGTTATCAGGCATGAGTTTCTTTGAGCAAACTTATTCACATGCTGGCAGAAACCTTCAACGGGTTGATATCTCTGTGATCCATAAATAATTGTCGAAATTATGCATAACAACATTGTAAAATGTCTATACCGGAATGGAAATATTTTAACATTTCTTCTTGAAAGTCAAACGAGTCTGACAAATACCAGACATGAGATGCTTAGCGGCGTTCTGAGTGCATAACGCCAGGCATTAGTGTAGAATTTCTGGTAAATACGGGAGCATTGCGTGCCGATCGGCTGTAGTATTTAAAAAAAGTGTGGCAAATAGCCTTCAGTCATTTCTGTCTTCCAGACGTGTCAGGCATTCTACTGTGTAGCCAAATAACTCGTGGAATCTGTAAGCTGTACTTTCCCATTTTCGTGTAAATTATTTTGATTCCGTTCATTGTTAGGGAATTTGATGCATTGTTCTGAATAATATTTCAAAAGAACTCCTCAGAAATTTCGAGTCACGACTGTAGCGTATCGATGACAGTCCCCTTAATGCTGGAGTTCTTCCGTTCTCCAAGTGTCATCTATGGCGTCTAGCTCCATTCAGCAAAATCAGCAAGAGTAGGAGATCCCCGAAATGTCTTTTCTTGTCCTCCTGATGTGATACTACTATTTGAACAGTACAAAAAAAAAAAAGGTTCTTGAATGTATCTTTCAAGCACGATGAGTCACACAAAAATTAGGGAATGCCAATCTCTTGTGAACATTCAAAGTCAAGAAAGATAAAATCCATAAGTTTCTTCTTATTCTTATTCTGATTTTCATGTAATACTTCTTCGACTTCATTTTTATATCTTTGATTGTAACGCTGGTGCTTTACGTCGACAATTTGATAATAAAAACGACATCTTTTCCTTCTTGGGCTATACTATGTTTCGCACTGCGAAGTTCATCCACCACTCCCTCGTGAAGGTGAAAGGTGCATCATGTAATGAGTCGCTTTTTATCGATGATATTAAACTTGTCAATCGATTGTTGAACGTGTTGAATTTTGTCCATAATTTTGGAAGAAATTAATTCTGCCGGTTTTCTAAATTCGATAGAGACAAGATATTTCAAAATGTCGTAAGTAACGGATACTGTGTAACGATCTACATCCTTATCTTGGTACTGTCATTTGAATTTCTCGAATATCAATTCCAATAAATCTATGATGAAACCCGCTGCTTTTAAACTCTTTAGTCGTTTGAAATTTTCTGGAAGTCACCTTCTGTGTTGCTCGAATGCAATTCAGTCGTGTCGGATTTTACAAGGACCGTAGTTCCAATGTATGTGAAGTTTTGGAACGCGAACTTGAAATTTCATTGTAATTTTGTTCAAAGGGAATATATATCATACAACAAAACCTGCTTTGTATTTTTAAT